>RWGZ01001303.1:735545-791140 GCA_009725065.1 Utricularia reniformis | reverse complement strand
AATATTCTCAACATTATGGATGAATCATAAGTTTACGAACAAAATATACACGAACCAATATTTTTATTATTTTCGATTTCGGCTCAATATAAATAAAGTGTAGTTCAAATTCGAATTAATTGAGCTCTAACTCGAACTTTTACGAGCTCAACTCTACAAACTGACAATGCATTAGTCGCTAATGGTGACATCTTTATTTTTTTAAAAAAATAAATACATGATTATTGCCAATGATACGGTAAATGCAGATTTAATATTCTCCCTTGATGAGGATGATGATGCAGCAAACTCAGGGCAATCTGATAATTAATTTTAGACAAAATAATTATTCAGATCTGAATAAATAATTAATCTAATCTTAAATATGTAGAGAAATCAGAGCCTCAAAGACAAGTCAAGCTGGGAGAACTCTTCACGATGACCAAAAGCCTCGTTCATATCTCTTGATCCTACACCGCCGCCGTTGATCTCTCCATTTCGTAGATTTACAGGGAGGGTGGTCACCGGAAGTCGGTAGCCGGAGCTCGAGTGAGACTGAACCCCTACGAGTGACCCAAGTTCCCTGCTTTTCTTCGCCAGGGTTCTCTCCAGTTTGTGGGCATTTTGGTGACCCCCGAGAGCTTGTGAGCTGTAAAACTTTCTTCTGCAGTAGTTGCAAGAGAAGACACGCTGCTCGACGGGGCTTAATGGTCGTGAAATCGGAAAAACTACAGTTGAAGGGTCGAGAATCAGGTCTAGGTTTAGGGGTTTGTGGGATAAACTGAGATTCTGGGAAGTGTTTCCTTCATAGTTCATGGCTGGTTCTGATTGAATGTGAACTCAAATAAGACGCTAAGCTTCCTTATATATAGCAATAAAGATACATTACATACACTTCGAATATGAACAACCTCAATTAATATTAGTAACCCGAGAATAATAATATTACAAATGAATAGCGTAAATATGATAACACAAAACTTTGAAAATTATAAAATTATTGCAATAAGTTGTTATTGTTAACATTAACCGTTCATATATATTATATTCTAGGTAACGTTTGCCTACGGGCCAACTTACGGGTTGTGTAAAATTCATGCTCTCTAAGTTACGAAAATACAAATATAATATATTTTTGAGCAAAAATATGTATTTTTTGACTTCTAACTTTAATTAAATGCACATAAGATACCACAAGTTTGCAATACCGTTTATTTCTGGTAATCTAATGAATTCGTTAATATTCTATATTTTATGAATAATTCTTGAACATTAAGGGTCAATTTTGTATAATTTTTCAAACGTGTTTTATTTGAGAATTACTCATTCTAACGGAAAACGTTTATCAATTTATCGGAAACCGAGTGCTAGAATGTCACGGGTCACAAACGGTATTGATAACTTTATGTGTCATTCTTACAATTTCGTAAGTTTTGTATATGTTTTTTACATAGTTCCTAAGTTGAATGTTACTTATGCAATTTTCTCATTATATTATATTATATTATATGAATTGATTTACTTTTATAAACTTTAATTCTTATCCTCTTATTGTATGATTTGTAATAGTATACTAATTGGCTTCAAAATTAAAAGAAATGTACATGTGATTATATCACATCGAAATGACCTATACCTAGCGTTTTAATTCTTCCTAGCTTCACATCACCAATCATGTCTTGCCACGTAATGAGTTCTTGATATGAGAAATACCACTACAATACTAATAACAAAATAAATATGACATGTTAGATATGTAAAAGGTTAGACATTGAAGGATGAAGGGATTTTAAATGGTTTATAAGTGTGAAATTTAATATCGTAATTTACTTAGTCTATTTATTAATCTTACTCTAGTAATTAACACGTATTACCATATCACTGGAATAAAACATAACGTACGGCCTACTTTGGTCCCTTCCATTGAATGTAGAAGAGAATGACCATATTGCAAAATCAAATGCATCACACTTTGAAATTTTATGTCATTCAATGATAATTAACAAGTAGTCAATTTCCCCACTTTCAAATGTTCAATAAAAAATATCTTGAGAATAAACGACATCAAAATTACAAATCAATTGTTGTTTAAATATTGTCGATTGTGAAAATAAAATAATTCTAATTTATAAGGTATGTGATATCATGATTAACTATTTTTATCTAATTTTTTCAATGTGATTTATCTTATAGACTGAGCTATATGGATACATTTCCGGTCGATTGAATCCCGACTGAATTTCTATATGGTATCGGAACTACATGATGGATTTTAGGCTGGTTCATATCAATTCAGACAGGAGAAACTCTACTAGAAAAGCAAATTGAACTTAGATGACAAAATTTGATCGACCTATGATTCAAGCACTACTTAGCACATTGAAGAAAATGTGAACCGGACCAAGACAAATTCAACCTGATGGAGAATATTGAAATATTGTCACACATCGGTTGTAGAATTAGAATAATTCTAGTTTATAAAAGGTGTGATAATATGAGTATTTGAATTGATTTTACGTTTTTAATGTGATTAACTTCTCCTATGAACTGAATTATACGGATACTCTCTCGACCATTGAATCATGAATTTCTATAATTGTAACATAATTCACTAATGTTGTGGAATCGTACACCCGGGTATAATAATAAAGGAGAAGATGAAGATGAGTGAGTAGTCTAATCTTGTCTTCCTTTTCTCACTTAGGACAAAATTTGGTAAGAAGAGTTTGGATTGATTAACGAATTAGATGAGTAGATGGAGACACAAGATAAGTGTCCTTGACTTGATCATTTACGTCAAGCAATAATACTTTCTTTCTTCTAAAGAAACATTAACTGCACTTATTCCTCACCTAAAACCACTTTTTTGTGTGTTTCATTGTAGTAACAAAGACCAAATACATTGCATCTCCCTCTAACTACTTGACGAGATTGAAGATTATTGTAATTTAAGTGTTCTTGCATATCTGTAATATTATTACCAAATTCTGATGATTTTTAAATGTACAGAAATACTACTTTGTTTGCTTCAAATTGTGACCTTGAGCCTTGGTCACTTTTGTATCGTCCGCTTGGAACTGAAGCGATGTTCCAATGGGGTAATGGGCTGAACTTTGGGCCTGAAGTTGCATTGTCCAAATGTGAATGGAGATCGATTCTCATTGAATATCGAGTCTTCTCGTATATTTGTTCACATTAGTCTATTTTTATATTAAAATGTTTTTAAATTTAACTATTTATTATTATTTAACTATATTAATATAGTGTAGACAATGTCTTAAAACCAATCGGTATAGTGGTAATATCGAGGTCGGCGTGTACTCATATTACATGTATTATCAGTAATATATATTAAAACCAATCGGTATACTGATAATCTCGATCTTTTACCAATTTTAAGTGTTAGTATTGTCTATGTTTATGGTCTTAATTTAATATTTTGTATAATATAATTTGATAAATTTTATTTATTATTAATTATAAACAAATATTAATTAACAAAAAAGTATTTTTAAAAAATATCAAAATTTTATCATGAGTTTGACTTTTTACAAATCGGAATCTCAAATATGAGTTCCCAAATCCCTGCACTTTTATTACCCACACTCCAACCAACTGGAAAATCTTGAGAAATGGTTGAGGGATTGGGATCAAATGTGTTGCAGAAATGCCCACTACAAAACATTTATTTTGCTAAAATACTAATCTCAGTGTTTTTTGGTATGAGATATTATAGACTAACTGATTATTTTGACAAAACATACTTTTTGGAGTGGTTACTTTTTCAAAACATCACTTGGGTCTCTCTCGTGGGAAAATGTAATTTTCTCATCATCTTCAATTTGATCATATGTTTAAAAACAGAAAATGGTGGCATTGGTTCCCAAATTTTGTTGATTTTGATAAATTTGATCCCCAAATTATTTTTTGGCGTATACTGTCCTCAAACTTCAATTAATTGGCAATATTCATCCTCATAGTTTGTAAAATTTGGCAAATTCAATCCATAAAATTCATAATTAGTCTCTAAAGTTTAACAAATACAAAATAAGTCCTCATTATTTACGTTTAGTGGCAAAACTAGTCCCCAAATTTGGGGAATTTGGCGAAATTGGTACCTAAATTATTTAACGGCCATTAGGGTTTACATTTTTCAAAACGTTGAGGACCACTGTTGCAAAATTATTTAAAGGCCGTAATTGTCATTTTTCAAAACGTTGAGAACCTCTAACACCGTTAGAGACCTTTTTTGCCAAAACTTTGGAATTACGAGGATCAAATACGACATTGTTTTTGTTTGGGAACTAACATTGCCGAAATTGAAGAGTTTGGAGTCTAATATTGTCAATTTTGATAAACAATAGGGACTAGTTTTGCCAAACCATACAAAAGTTGGGGACCTGTTTTGGCATACTAAAAATTTGGGGTTCAAAATTGCCAAATTTTCAAAATTATAGGAACTCAATTTGCCATAACCCTTAAACCATGGGGATCATATCTAAGTATCGTCCGTTTAAAAATCATGTGTGGTTTTACTGTAGTATGGCCACCATGTTAGTTCCACTCTAATGTGAGAAACTTGATTGAAGAAAAGAAATGACAAATTTGTAAAATATATGCCCTCCAAGTTACGAAATTATAAATATGATACACTTTTTGAACAAAAATATGCATTTGTAGTTCTCAAACTTCAATTAAATACAAATAAGATATCTTAAGTTTTCAATTCTGTTTAATATTAGCACTTTAATGAATTCTTAAATTTTTAATATTTTATGCACAATTCTTGAAATCAATGGTAAATTTTGTATAATTTTTCAAAAGAGTCTTATTTGCGTACTTTTTGAGGGGTTTTCAACTTACCGAAAATCGGTACTATAATGTCAATGGTAAAAAAACAAATGGTATTAATAATTTTATGTGTCATTCTTGCAATTACGTAAGTTGGATAACATGTTCTTTACACAACTAGTAACTTTGAGAGCTAATTATCTAATTTTCTCATTACATAATATAGGACTTTATATAATGAACAATAACCCCATCTAGGAAGACTAACAACTACATACATGATTACTAATTCTTCTTAGAATTTAGTTTGATTTATTCTAACACATAAGCGTAGTTAAAAAACTCTAATAATCCATCCCTTAACCTAAAACATCAGTTTTTAGGTTAATTCATGGACTCCTAGAAAACTTCACAAACTTTGAAACACATCAAGATTCAAGCCCATAGTCATAATATAAGTAACGATGAACAACGTCAAGTGATCCATCTTTTGTAGCATTTCTAAAAATGCTTGCTTTGGTCATATGGCACTGAGATTTTTGAGAGCTTAATGGTAGATGAGTTGTCACACCATTCTTTGAGCTTATCTTCTTGTTTAGTATCCAATGATTCTAGGATTCTTTGTATCCATATACTTTGGTAGACACACATAGTTATTGCAACAAATTCATTTTAAGTGGTCGAAACATTACAATTAGTCATTTTTTAGAACACCATGAGATATTCCCATGAATCGAGAATAAATACTTAGACGAAAGTGCTATTCCTACTTCTGGATTGTCGGCGTAGTCGTTGTCCTTAAAAGCAATCAATTTTATTTTGTTGTCCATTGATAGAAAATTCAAAACTCTTGGGTCCATCTTCATTGAGACTAGTAAGTTATTTTTCTTTGAATGACTCATGCAGCGATTAATTAGTGAAACAACAAAAACTTAAGACTTATCGTGGTTAAAATATTAGGCTTCCAACCAATTGTTTGAAGTTGTTGTCATCAACTGGTTCCCCACTCGCATCTATGTGGATTTGAATCCAATGTGCCATTCGAGTTGCAATTGATGTACTCGTAAGCATATCAAATTGATGCAATATTGCAACAACATCATATTTCCCTAGGAAAATGAAGATGCCACTTGTTATAAATCTCGATTCTAAGAAAGCACTTCATATAACCTAAATATGTCATATCAATCTCTCGTAGCATAGATCGTTTAATGGTCTACACCATCTCATCATTATAACTAGTGAAGAGTAAGTCATCAATATACTAACAATTAGACACTAACATGTGGAGTGTGTTTGATATAGTTTTATTTTCTCCACATTTTGAAAACATTCCTTTTTAAAATGAGTTTCTAGTTCTTAACCAAACTCAATGAGTTTGTTTCAAACATATAGTATCTTTTTTAGTTTATGGACAATAAATTGATTAACATGTTTCTCATATTTTTTGGTGGTTTCATATACACATCTTCTTGAAGTTCTCCATGTAGAAAAGATGACTTAATTTAATATTTATACATTATATAATTTATATAAGAAAATTACGTCATTGATTCTCAATGTTTAAAATAGTGTAAATGTGATACACTTAAAGCTTGTAAATTGCATGAGATGTTCCCGAAGTTTCAAATCGTTTGAGAATGACAATCCACTAAATAGTAGCGGTTATCGTATACGTGATTTTGATAATTTATATGTTATTTTTAAAATTTTCAAAGTTCGAGAAATAGACATTACATCTTTTCAATGTTAATGGGCTAAATACAAATTCTGAAGACGTATAAAATATTAACGAATATTATGGTCAAATATAAACGGATTTGGAAGTTCGGAGGCTAACAACATAATTTTTCAACTTTGAGAACATTGTGTTTACAACAATTAAAAGTTTGAGGACTAACAATATATATTATATCAACTTCAAGATTTTACATGCAATTTACAAATTTTGAGGTATCATATCCTTACACTATTATAAAGATGTTAGATAATAACAAACACCACACATTTTTATATATTAAAAGAAAATTGAATTATGTTTTAAATAGTTTAATCAAATTTTTCCAAAAGGTTATTTTTGTTTTTAATACAAAATTAAAACCTTCCATTGATTAATGATTAGGCTATTCTTCTTCACCCGAAACGGCAGAGTGTAGTTATTATGTTGGCAACTTCTTCAATAAACAAGAAAATAACGTATTTTTGAATCTGACGTCCTGGCATTCATTGGAATTCTAAATCCAAATCCCATTTGGATCATTTGCTGATGGCGGAGTCGATCGGAGAAACTCCGTCGCTGTCAACTAGGCCATCAATAACCCATGTTATCTTCGACATGGACGGTCTTTTGCTGGGTATTTAATTAGGTTTCAACAAATTTATACAGAAATCTATGTTCTTTTGTTTCGTTATCGATTTCAATTGTTGGTGAAAATTCCACTGGGGCATGGGTTGGGGTTATCTCTTGATTTATGTTCCTGGAATATTCTTTTCTCCTTGATTTACTGTAGAAATTTGAATGTTTTAACGCTGAATGGGATTATTGATATGTTGTGTTCAGACACAGAGAAGTTCTATACAGAAGTTCAGGAGATTATATTGGCTAGGTACAATAAGATTTTTGACTGGTCCCTCAAAGCTAAAATGATGGGTAAGAAGGCTATTGAAGCTGCTCGAGTATTCGTCCAAGATACTGGACTAGATGAGTTAGGGTTATCCGCTGAAGACTTCCTTATCGAAAGAGAGGCAATGCTGCAGAGCTTGTTCCCATCAAGCCAACTCATGCCAGGTTCCCTTATTGTGTTAAATTTACATACTCGAGATAATTTCACGTGGTAGTGTGCTCGGATATAATGTATAAAGGAAGAAGATCATGACATAAAAGATTTGAACAAATTATTTACTATAATCCACATTTCCTCTTATAAGCTAACCAAAACATCCCACTTATTCAAGTATAATCACCTAACAATTTGGACTTGACAATTCAATTCGTTATATTACCAACCGATCAATTTCATTAAACCAGACTAACCCTCAAGGTCGCTCAGGATTTTTTCAAAGCACATCGATAACATGTTAAATTTCTAAAGTCGAGTCAATTTACTTAGGAAGTGTATTCGGATATAAGGATATAACTTATAAGAAGTAACAAAACACATTGTAAAAGACTTGAATAAGTTTTTATGTAATGATATTTCTTATACTTATAAATGTAATCTATCTCATGGACAAATTCAAGACTCCCCACTCGAACCGTAAGGTTTAGATTTGCGAATTGAAATGAACCAAACCAACCTAACTGTAAGATTTGGATTTGCGAATTGAAATGAACCAAACCAACCTTGATATTATGTTGAAATTATAGAGTGGTCGAAATTACAACAGAAGAGCGTGAACAAATGAGATTAATGGGAGAGTGTCGCACATTTAAAAGTGATATGTGATGAACATTCCTTATAAACCTAATCAATTCACTTCTATAAAGATACAATATTGTTACAAGCCTTAACTTGTATCGATTACAGGGGCCAGTCGCTTGATCATTCACCTCCATGAGAGTGGGATTCCTATTTGCGTTGCCTCAGGGTGAGTACTCACATTCCCTTATTCTTCAACTGTTTAAAAAATCCATCTTGACTTGAAAATGTGCTTCAGTTCACACACAAGACATTTCGAGTTGAAAACACAAAGACATAAGGATCTTTTTGCACTGATGCATCATATTGTTCTCGGTGATGATCCACAAGTTAAACAAGGGAAGCCTTCACCAGATGTGTTCCTTGTAGCTGCTAAGAGATTTGAAGGTGAATCAGGTGACTCAAACAAGATACTTGTCTTTGAAGATGCACCTTCTGGTGTATTAGCAGCCAAGAATGCCTGCATGTCTGTAGTCATGGTGCCTGATCCAAGACTGGATCCTTTGTATCATCAAAAAGCTGATCAAGTTTTAGCTTCTTTAATGGACTTTAATCCAAGTGAATGGGGACTGCCTCCTTTCAATAAAGACGCAGCAGCGTAAACTTTAGCTTCTTGATCGTGCATTTACCTCCTATTTCTTCATTGTGTTATGCTATTTGACCAAATAAGCTTTTCATTTGAAAACTAACAACACTTTTTCTTTTGGGGAAAAATGCATGATTATTAATTGATGCATAACAATTTATACCAATGTTTGTGAACATGTAATTATTTTACCAGGTTTAACTAATTGGTACCAAACTATTTATATATTTCAAAAAAAATCAAATCAATAATATGTAATTATTGAAACAAATGACAAAATCATTTTCACATAATTACAACAAGACAACGTCAAAAAACACAGAGGGGTTGTTTGGTTTAACTTTTCAAAATCACGGTGAGGTGCGGTGATCGTATTGTGAGTTGAGATGTCCGTGATAATTATGATCGAGATTTAGAAAACTGTTTCCAAAAACTACGGTGATCATACGGTGATTTTAATAAAATGTATATTTTAACCTTTATACTAATATATTTATTATATATGAATATAAGCCAAATAAATACTAAAATGTTCATATAAAAACCGAAAAGAAATCTATACAATCGAATACGTACTTTGCAAGAAGAAACCTAAAAATGTAGAACCACAACTTGGTAAAAATGGTGTAAGATTTGTGAAATAAGAGTAAAATTGATTAGTGTTTGGTTTTAAAGTAATTAATTGAACATTGAAAGACAATTTTGGAATTTACGAAATCACGGTGGGTTTGCCATACGTATCATGGCATGATCACATGATCTCCAAAAACTCCGGTACGATCACCTCAATTGCCTAGACTGTTTGGTAAAATAAAATCACAGTGCGGTGACCGTACCACGACGGCTACCGTAAAACCAAACAACCCCATAATTACACAATTATTAAAAAAATCATGTAGTAAGGAAATATTTTCATATTGCCCATACACCAACCAGTACCTCATATACTAGACATTATGATATTTTGTCCTATCCAATTCGATATAAATATTATTTTTTTTTAAAAATAATAATTTTCATAGTATATTTTACAACGATATAGAGATTAGTACATAAAATACTGCATAATATTGATATTTTGTTCTACACTATCCGATATTAATATTAATATTAATTATTTTAAAAATAATAATTTTGATACTAACCATGAGGATCATACCAATCTAAAAAAGTAGGAAAACACTGAGTTCAAGCTAACATTTTTCAAGAATACAATTTTCACAATATAGAATATATTATAAAATTTCAATAAAGAAACTTTATTCTGAAAAAGAAAAATAAAGAAAATAAAAAAATGTAATTATGGAAATCTAGTAACTAAAAATAAGTGTAATTATGAAAAAAACTCCCTGCAATCGTAACAAAAAATGAAAGGGGAAAAACAAGACACAATATTTGAGTTCATTAAACTCATCGACAGCACAAAATTCCAGTTAGATAGCTCCCTACTTTGCGCAAACTGATAACAGAACTTGGATATCCCAACGAAAAACACCTGCAAAACAAACTTCAAGTGCTGCGCTGCGGCTTCATAACAAACCCAATCAATGTGAAGAAGAAGAATATGTATTGAAGTTTATATGTTGCCTTTGAGTACTCTTTCAGGATCAAGCTGTCCACTGCAGTAACTCGAAGGCACAGTAGAAAGTTCTTGTCTCCCTCGCCATTCTTCACCAGCCTTCAATGTGATCGGTTTTTCAATAGCAGCCGCCTCAATACACAGCATATGTTTGTACTCCGAATCTCCGAAATCGGGTAACGATTTTGCCTTCTTATCCCAAGGATTCCACACCACTGTAACATAGAAAGATGAGTGATCGTTTGTCACTAACCCCAAACTAAAACTTTATAATAGTGTAAAAGCGATGCCTCAAAATTTGTAAATTACGTACAAAACCTCCGAAGTTGATTTTTCTTTTATAATGCACGTTGTTGGCTCATCAACTATTAAATGTTGTCAATAACATGACATCAAAGTTTAAGAATTGCATAGTTGACCCCCGAACTTCCAAAACCGTTTATATTTAACCATAATACTCATTAATATTTAAATGTCTCCCTAGTTTGTATTTGACCAATTAACCTTAAAAGATGTAAGACTATGTATTCAAACTTTGAAAATTTTAAAAATAACGCATAAAGTTATCAAAACCACTTATACGAAAAAGACGAAAATTGCTACTATTCACTCGAGGGTCATTCTTGAACGGTTTTGAAACTTCGGGGGCTTCTCATGCAATTTACAAACTTTGGGGTATCGTCTTTACACTATTTTAAGGATTGAGGGCCAATGCCATAATTTTCTCATAGAAAAATATGCAAAAGCTTTCCATGTATCAAAGAATAAAAAACACAAGGCAAAGAATATATTCTTTAGCTTCTTGTCAGGCAAGTATCAAATATGAGCATTGCATTAATGAATATACCTGCATCAGGAAGACCGTCTTTACGGATGACAAAAGTTCGTTTCTTTTCATGATCAAGGATAGCAATTTTTGCGGGAGTACTGAAATATATCCGATCCACCTAATGTAAATAGACTGAATCAGAGTTTGGGATGAAAACAACTAGAAATAGATAACATGAACATGCCTCGGACTCGAATGTGATAGCATCGCCTTGTTCGGTAAATCGTTGTTTATTTTGCAAATTATCTAAATAGTCCAGTGTCTCCAATCCTTCTACACGGACTTCACTGAAAAGTATTTTACAGCAAATGCATTTAAGCTTCCATTTTGAAAAAATTATGACAGCAATGGAAGGACAAAAAATAAGTAGAGTTCAATCAAAGACTTACCACTATTCATATATGGAATTCGATTTCTATTAAGTCGCATATAAATCAAATAACATGTTAAATTTCTAGAGTCGGGAAGTGTGCTCGGATATAACATATAAGAAGGAGAAGACCACACCGTAAAAGAATTGAACAAGTCTTTTACTATGGTCCACATTCCCTCTTATAAACCAATCCACACCACTTTCAATTTCCGATGTAGGACAAATTTCACTATTTTAACATAACATTTAGACTTACAATTTACCTGATATCAGAGACAGAGAAATAGGTGTGGTACGCAAAAGTGAAGCTGAACGGCTTTGCATCAGTGCTTGTGTTTCTTATACGTGAATTCAGCATGAGATCTCCAGACGGTCCCAGAGTTACACGCAAACGGAACTCAAAACTGTGAGAGCAGTAGGGGGGAATTTAAATGCAGTTCATGCAGCAAAAAATCGATATTTTGAACAAACGAAGGAGAAGACAGTCATTTTTCACCTATGAGGCCATAGTTTCAGATCAGCTTCAGTCGGCTTCAGGAGTAAGTCCACAAATGCCTTATTAGTAGAAGGAGTCGCAAATGGCGGTGGGGAAGGGTCGATTATCCAGAACCTATTTCTAGCAAACCCATGAGCTTCCAAGGGCCCATGGCCTGAGAACTGAAAAAACAGCAATCTGAGGATCATATATAACAATATGTAGGCTGTTGTGATTGAAGAACATATTTTACTTCTTCTATTAAGAAAACTAGAATTTGATCAAATATAAAATCATATTTAAGTAGCTCAAAGAGCAAACCCGTTGACTGCAACATGAAAAGCAACAAATAATTTATCTTACTTGAGGAAAACAAAGAGGGATGCCTCCACGAATTGCCTTTGGTGGTTTGAAAATGGCCTGATATACATATTAATACAGGTCAAGGACTAGGATAGCAAGGATTAGAAACAAAGACTAACAACAAAACCAATTTCACAAATTAAATTGAGTTTCAGCACAGCAAAGGAAAATATCAAATAACTTATGTCTATATAATACTTCAAATGAAGCTCAGGTGAAAAGATACAACACCTATAACGGGGAATAGTTCATACATCCAACCATGTTATTTAAAATTTCATTCAGTTAATCTTCCTTTATCAAAGATTGAAAATTTAGACCATAATACCTTATTACTGACGAAAAGCAATTCCTCTCTATTCTCATTTTTCCAAGATGTTATATGAGCGCCATACAAGTAGATCTGTGAAGTAAATGAGGACTCAGAACTCAAAGATGATTGATATACAGAAGCAACTTAACACAAATAAAGCACCAGAGAAGGCAAAGATACTTGCAAATTATCCCACAATATCATCACTAACGAGATATTTGAACCGGAGCATTCAGCGTAATTATTATTTTATTAGTATTAATAGACCGCGTACATACGAATGAACTAACTCGAAAGGGAATCCATACTTGCAGCAATCCACAGACATAGGACGCTCCTTCAGGACTGATAATATTGGCTTATCAGCAAGACTTATTTTTCTTAGAATAAACCGTTGAAATTGAATGGTACTGACAGGAAATAATGTGACACACACTATTACAAGCATTTCATTCTAGCCAAAGCATAATCAATGTAAATTGTTTAACATTACATCCTAAAATGTTAGATTTATGTTAAATTTTGGTGGTTTCACCAATGTGGGCATTATTCCCATCATTTCAACATGTACAAACGCACAGAAGAACCTAAAAAAGGCATGAAAGAATCAGACTCTACTCAAACGTATTGTTCCTGATCATCGATAACAGTAGAGCATTCAGAAAACCCGCGGATCAAATGATATCAAATTAACCGAATTTCAATCCATAATCGGAAACCGAATCCAATACCTCGACGGAGTTGCCTCTTACGTCACCGAGTATGACCTTCTCGAGGCCGTTAACTCCCTTGGTTATATGATACGGAGGAGCCTCCTGATTCGCATCCTTGGGCGTACCTATCTCCGCTGAAGACATGTTGAATCAAATTGGGCGTGTCGAAACGGAGAACAAAATTGTATTTGTATTCGTATTCTGAATCCTTCTTTTTCTATATCTGAATTTTAGGGAAAGCGACAGTAAGCGCCAGCTAGACAAGACCCATCTCAACCCGACCTGTATCACAAGTAGCAACCCGAACCAATTCAAAACGCTCTCTTTCAATGGTGGCTAAGAGCTTATCGAGAACTGTTTTTTTAGACTTTTAGAAATCTCTTGGGAAGAAATGAAAGTGTATTTATTACAAATGAATGTTTTACAAGAACCACCAGTTCAGACAAAAGAAATCAACAGCGTAACTTGTCCAAATTTACCTTACCAGAGGAATAAGCAAGTACTCTGCATAAAACAGCTGCAAAGAAACAGAGAATGTGCTAAGCAAGTAACGTAGATCATATAATGATCCAGCAATGGATGAATTCACTCACTTTCCATATGAACATGTAAAAGGAAGTAATTGCAGCCTTATTCTTCAGGTCGACTGATTTCGCCCGATTCCATAGAAGTAAGCCAAGTAACAAATGACCAATAACCTACATAACTCAGCCTCTTGTTATTCATAAACATAATGGCTTGCATTAGGAGAATATATCATATGTATTGAAGTTTCATTACAATCGTAAACTTGCTCCACAGGCACGAAGATGTTGCTCCGACGAGAAAAGCGACTGTGTATGCCATTTCTAGAAGAGATATGCAAATCCAGAAGACCTGAAATAAGTGCAGAAATTCAGGATTCAATGGGTCGGAAGAGTGTCTGTGTTACCCTGTCCATAAGAGTAGTGAATCACATTGAAATTGCTAGGCACAATCCAATTACTTATGATATCACTCCCCAATAAACTAGAATGTTTGTATTTCCACAACCAACGTGGGATATATTTTGTTGAAATAATGAAATTTGTCTCACATTGGAAATTGAAAGTGGTATGGATTAGTTTATAAGAGGGAATGTGGACCATAGTAAATTGTGGTATCCTATATCTTATACGTTATATCTGAGTACATTCCCCACATAAATTGATCCGACTCTAGAAATTTAACATGGTATTGGAGCATAGTTCGGAAAATCATGAGTGACTTTGCCGAAGGTTAGTCCGGTTTAATGAAAGTAATCGATTGGTAATCCACCAATTCGAATTGTCAAAACCAACTTGTCAGGTGGTCGGACTTGAGGGGGTGTGTTGAAATAATGAAATTTGTCCCATCGAAAATTGAAAGGGGTGTGGATTAGTTTATAAGGGGAATGTGAACCATAGTAAATGACTTGTTCAAGTCTTTTACAATGTGATCTCCTCTATCTTATACGTTATATCCGAGCACACTTCTCACGTCAATTGACCCAACTCTAGAAATTTAACATATTTCAACAATAATGACATGCTTTGATGAATGATTCTTGGTTGTGAATGAATTTACAAAAAAAACGAACCTTCTCTTGTCCAAGCCGAACCGTAAATGATTGGATTCCGTATACTCTATCTCCGACAATATCGGGTATGTCCTTAAATAGCGCTATTACAACTGAGAAGAAGCTCATGAAAGCTGTTGCAAAAATCAGTGGCTTTGTAAAAATGGCTGGCCTTCCAAATATATGAATCTGAAAGTAGAATAATAACTATTACTTCTAATTGTAGAAGGAAATTGAAAGTTCAAAGGAAAGGTTAAACCTTGACATGCAGATAAAATGCTATTTGGACAATCACGGCTCGTACAGCCAAAATGCACGTTGCTGCAATGAAAGCAAATCTCTTCCATCTCAAGAATGGAAGCTAGCAAGGAAATATACATACATATTAGCAAACATTTTATCAGGATCAAATCACGATGCATAAAATTTAGTAGCTAACCATACGAAAATGGTATCGGGAAAACGAATAAAAGCTTACATTAATCGAATATGCTGTTCCGAGTATAAAACTGACAGAGAGAGCCCAAAGGAGTGGAATAGAACCAATGAGCCAGCCAAGCCAAAAACTCTGAAGCAGAAAAGTGTTAGCACAACTACAAAAATGCATGTCTGATAAGATGCGAAG
Source organism: Utricularia reniformis (assembly GCA_009725065.1). Taxonomy (NCBI): domain Eukaryota; kingdom Viridiplantae; phylum Streptophyta; class Magnoliopsida; order Lamiales; family Lentibulariaceae; genus Utricularia; species Utricularia reniformis. The sequence continues at coordinate 775,519 of RWGZ01001303.1, read as the reverse complement.
TAGAAGAATACGAAAACGAGGAAAAAATAAATGGAACTATATACCAACCAAGGCAGCAAAGGATGAGACAATCATCAATCCAGTTGTAACTGAGTATTCCCCGGATGCCAATGGAAGATAAGGTTTGTTTACCTGAAAGATGTTGTTATTGTATTGTATATACCAATAGAGCGAGAGACGCAAATTTGGTCCCCATAATTTCATTGTTTTGGTAATTTTGGTCCCTGAAGTTTTATGATTGTGCAAATTTTGAACCACAAAGTATGAAGAGGGCAAAACAAGTCCCGATACTTTATAAGTTTTGGCAAAACTAGTCCTCCAAAGTTTAGTCTGTACGGCATATTTGGTCCCCAAAGTTTTTCAATTTCGGAAAATGAGGTCCTCGACCAAAATCAAATTTCGGGGACTGATTTTATTACTTTGAGGATCTTATTTGCCAAATGTTGCAAACTTGGAAGACTCGCCAAAAGTTTAAAGTTCGGGACTAAATATGCCATTAAAAATTATAAGAATCAATTTTGCCAAAACTCTAAAAGTTTGGGGACTAAAAGCGTCATTTTCTCAATATAACAATAAAGCTAAGCCTTTCCCCAAACTCAAGATACATCTCAGCTCTCGTACCCCCAAAACACTTAATGAGTTGGACTAGCCGATTCAAACCTTGTCACATGAACAAATTCGATCAAATCAGATGAACACCCAACAAGGTCGATCAATATTTTTCATAAACACACTTTGATACCATGTTAAAATCTAGAGTCACGAGAATTTACCCGAATATATGGGATGAGACTAAGTTCAAAGTAATTGGCCTACACTTATCAATGGAAATTCTCACCCTTAAAAAATTACTCTACACTTCCATATCTTTACATTCAGAGATACACAACTACATATTCATTATCTACATTTAAGACATATATATTGAAACTAACCTTGTCTATCTCAATGTCAGATATTTGGTTTAGTCCGACGATGTAAATGTTCATAAGTAGTGAGGCAACAATAGCCTGCATCAATAAATTTCACCATTTTTACGGCGAAGGATAAATCATATTAACCAAAATTATATTTAATTTAACTCTCCAGTACCTCAGAAACCCCTACAAAAAGTGATGGAGAAACATCTGATAACCTCTCTACAGCAAGCATGGAAACTGAAACTATGCTCAATACCTGCTCATTAAAAGGATCATAAGCTGCAAATAAATATAAACAACATATATTAAACGTAACTGTTCCTATAACGGTGTGAGGTCGAGAAAATCTATAGAAAGCATCACAAGCGCGTTGTAATGATCCCCAGGTTGTGTTAGAAGGTTCAGATTCCAAAGAGTCTTGCGAGGCTGAATTAACTGTATAGCCTGAGCTCCGTATGGGGAATGGTATCAATTTTTTTATGCCACAAAATTGAGTGCGGATCTGCTTCAAATTCTGCCTCTCAAACTGTGATGTCACTGACTTGGCAGTAACGAGATAATTGCATCTTAAAGAAAGAGCTGCACATATGGTTAACTCTTGAAAATGTCTTAGAATTTCCAAAAAAAGAAATTTTGACACACTCTACAAAAAGATCCACATATCACATTGAATTTTACTAATGGATCATGAGAAGTAAAGGAAAGAAGTTAAATCAATGCAAAATTCACCAAAATTGATCAATCTAAAAACCCAAATCATAACATTTCAAGGGATAAGCAAAAATCAAGCAATCATGGAAAAAAACAAATGCCCATATCATATGACAACATTAAATTCATGAAATAACAAACAGAAACAAAAACACAACTAAGCCCATGAAATTCATTACTAAATTCCCTAAAAATTGGAATTCTCATACCACTGGAGCGTGATACGAAATCAGCAGCCGTGGGCGCGGCTGAAAATAGAGATGAAGTTTCAGGACAACACCAAAACAGCATTGAAACCATCTTCTCCACTCCACCTACTCTTCCTCTTCCACTTACTCCTTTGTACGGATCAGATACCCCCTACCAGTGGGTTGTAGACAAATGAATCTAAGGAAAACAGATTGCATGCAACAATGACGTTGTAGCTGTCAATGTAATGCGAATAATATAAACAAACCAAGGAAAAGTTGTATAAACCGTGTTAAATGAAATCATAAGAAAGGTTATCTAAAGCAGGCTTTTCGGCTCACAGGTTGTGGTTCAAAACAAGGGTTCAACCCAACCCGAGTTTGGATCCAAACCCATACGGTAAACAGTTCAGTAATAATTCCTAGAAAAAACTGAATTTGCTCATGTATAATCGAGTACATACTATATAATCAATATGTATGATCGTGGATCGACATTTATTTAATTTTAGAAATAAATATCACAATTAAATAATTAGTATAATTATTTTAAATGGAGACATGTAAATTTGGTTTTAATACTTTCATGATTTTAGCAATTTTGTCTTCAAAGTTGGAATGACAATTTTGGTCTTCAAAATAAAATTTCGGGGACCGATTTTGTAATTTTGGGGATTTAATTTATCAAAATGTTACAAATTTAAAGGATTAAATCTGACAAAATTTTAAATTTTGTAGATTAAATATACTATTTGTTATGGTTCTTTTTTAGGGGTACTAACAGTCGTCCGATTCGTTAAGAAACGAACTCGGTTATGATTTATTTATGGTGGGAGAATGATTAAGAAAATGTAAACAGTAACGAGGCAAAGCAATTTAGAGTGGAAAACCCCGGGAAATGGGGAAAAAACCACTTGACTAAGAGCAGGGAATGCTCCCAGTCGATTCAATCACTTAAATCTATATTTATACTCTCAGTCGATTCAATACAAGAAGAACAGAGGCTTATGAAGATAACGAGGATAAGAAAGCAATAAGAATAATCCCGGCAGAGTAACGGCCTATTTTTCGCATCCAAAAGGTCCTGTTTGTTCCGCCGTTGTGCTCTGTATTTATAGAGTTGAAGGCGTGTGTAATCCACGCCCTGTAACTGCCTCTGACAGGTTTGTTAGAGGTTGTTATTGCGCGATGTAAAACATGGCCGGGACCGAAGCATGGTTTGCGTGATCTGGCCCGAGGCGTGGTAAATGTGTGGAGGCCCGAAGCGTGGAATGCTTGGATTTGTAACCTTTTGGAACGAACCATGGGGTCATATGTCAAACACCGTTTTATTTCTCCAAGTTTATCTTCGGTCTCATCGCGGAATATCGGGCCAATCCATCTTAAATGTACTAAGCTGGGCTGCACAAGTTCGCTTCTATTACATGGGTCGACCCAATCGTTTATTGGGCCTCACCTATTGCAGGGTACCTGGTCCTAGGATTCTCATCACTAGCCCCTCGGGCTTGGTTGCCATCGCAGAAGTGACGCAAGGCTGACCACGCAATGTTTATATACATTCGGGAGAATATAGGACCGAACCTGCTCGTGGTGAGCGTCTAGGGGACCGATCCTTCACTTAGTCAATTAAAGAAGTGGATTTGTATTTAAAATTCCATAACGTACGTTTGTTTTACTTTTAAATATTAATATCCAGACTTGCACCTCTCCACATTCGGCTATTCAGTAGGCGTGATGAGTGTGTATAGACTGCAACCGCGTGTGATAGTACTACGTGGCAGCTTACAATTGGTTAGGAGATTACTATTTAAATAAGGGTTTCAGATACTGTTCCTCCTTATCGTCATTTTGTGAAGGAAGAAATCGCCCGAGCTCTTTGCGCCCTCGTTCCGTTTTACGTTCAAACCTTTTCCTACCGATTTTCGTCAAGGTATAAACCATGGCTCCTCGTAGAATGAGATAACCAACCATGTCTGAGTTGGATATTGAAGAGTTTAGGTCTAGGTTTTCGATTCCGGCTCATTATTCTATCTGGAAGGGACGGGAAGATGTTCCCTGTTTCCTTCAGGCGGAAATGAATGTGTCGGCCACCGCTATTCCGGTTAGTTATGCTTCCCTAAAGTGTGGGCTACGTTTTCCGTTACACCCCTTCATAGCGGCCGTACTTAGGGAAATTCATTGCCCGACTTTTGCGTTATTTCCAGATAGCTATGTGTATATAGTGGCATTTATCTTTTATTGCCACCAACAGAACATGGCCCCGACCTTGGAACACTTTTTCAACTTGTTCTTGGTCGGGTCCCGAAGGGGTAAGGGTCTATTAGGATGTCGTAAGTTATATTATATAGTGGTGCGTACCAAGGAGTGCGTTATAGTTGATAAGAAAGAGTCTCTCCATGCGTGGGAGTCTTGTTATGTGTGGGTAACAGTCCCTAAAGAGGACATGTTAAGGGTGTGACCACTTATAACCCACCCACGCATAGGCCAGTTGGACCGAACCAGGTTCAACCCCTCCCGCCCGGACACCGCAAACACACTTGCGATGTTTCCTCCTCCCGAAGCACGTCTTAAACGAACAGAGCTGCTTCGGGAGGAGATGTTGGTAGAAATAGGGGTCGCGGGTAGGACCGGAGCCCCAGCCCCGAAGAGGGTGTTTTCTTGTTCAGATTCGTCTGAATGATCGGGTATGAAGTGATATTTTCATTCCATCCTTTCCTGATCCTTATACATTTATTTTGCAGACTCAACTGAAACAATGTCCAGCTCAAGGTTCAAGCGTTTGGTTGTTGCTTCGGTCCGTCCTTCTGAAGGACGACAGGAAGCAACGGGAAGTGCGGAGCAAAATGAATTAACGACGGGGGGTACGCTGGTTCCATCGGGGTCGTGTATTGGAGGGAACCCCCCGATCCAGACCACCAGCGCATGCACACTGACCCTGTGTTGCACATGGCAGACCTCAACGGGAAAGGGGCCTGCACCTCGGGTATTTGGAGTGGTAGAGGAGGTGATAACGACTAGGATTCGTTCTTTGAGCTTATCCAGCCTCTACCAAATCGGAAATAATTCCTCCATTAGTGCTGATACGATTACTTTGTTGCCGCAGGGAGCCGTTCCCGTGGAGAAAGTTCTCCCCGGTCCCAACCTTAAGGCGAACGTCTCCCTGCCGCCGATCTCCTTAGGCAAAGGGAAGAGGGCGACCGAAACAGATGCCCCGAAGGTTTTCAAAAGGCTGAAGAAAGGGGGAATGTTTCGGTCCCTACTAAGGGGATCATTTTGAAGGAACCTGCCTCGGGCCCTAAGACCAACTCCGACTGAGCGCATTGCCTTAGGCCTGCTGGACAGGTTTATGAAAGGGAAGAAGTTGGCCTCCTGGAGGAGTGCCTTCATAGAGGACTTCCGCCTCTACGGGGAGCAGAACCCAGACAACGTTCAGTCGGACATGTCTGGGGAAGAAATTATTGAAAGCTTCCTTGACCTCGCAACTAAGGTAAGCTCTTTCGACGTTATGGTCCGAAGCCTTATGTTCTGACATTATTGTCTTATGTAGATGCTGAGGAAAGGTTTCACAACTGCCATCACCGTGGAAAAGAACCAGGGTGGCCACATTGTGTCCCAACAAGTCCAAGATCAACTTGACCTTGCGAAAATGCAAGTTGAGATTAAACATGGTGAATTGGTCGCGGTGCGAGAGGACCTGGACCGATTGGATAATGAACTGCTAAGAGCTGGGACGGAGATCTCGCTCTTAACAGACCAAGTCTCTGAGCTGGACAAGAAATGGAAAACAGCTCAAGGCCAAATTTCTGACCTGGAGGCCAAGCTGTGGGCCAAAGAGGATGAGGTCAACCAAGTTCAAGTTCGGGTCCGGGAGAAGAGGAATAAGCTCAACGAGCTTTTACTTCAGGCTCAAGAGGAAAAGACGAACTTGGAGGAAGAGTTGGCCAGAACCCGCACTTCGGCTGAAGGTTCGGTCCGGGAAGCAGTCCTTAGTTTTGCTCGGTCCCACTTGTTATTCGCTCTGGCGGATAACATTCATGGGATGTATATTGCTAAGTACCTGGATAACATGCGGGACCAGGTTACTAAGCAATTTGGGCTCTCCCCTGCGGATGAAAGGTGTAAGACGATCGAGCCTCTAGAGAAAGATGGAAACTTTCACGTAATTCCATCTTTGGAAGAACCCATCCTAAAGGACGACCCCTTGTTCTACCTCTTTGAAGAAATGGAGAAAGCGGTCAACCAAAAGGTGACCGATCAAGAAGAGGAGTTGAGGCAGCTCGCGGCCCGGACCGAACCGCAAGAGCAGGGGATGGAGGATAAGGAAGATGGGCAGGGTAGTTAGATTCAAATTGTATTTTTACCCTTGCTTTGTTCCTTATTCCTAATATCATATTATTTTCCTCTCAATTTCATCGTTTTAACGTCAGAATGAATTATTATAACTGACCTTTAAAGTAAACAAGTGTGTTTTGTACTAAATAAGTGTGTTTTGTACTAACGAGTGTGTTTAAACAAGTGTAAGATCGTGGCTGCTTATAGGGTGCTGACCCATCGATCCCCAATATTACACTTGGCTCATTCGGATTAATTTTGACTGGATCGGTTGTTTTATCTTGTGTGTGGATCGCTCTTATTCCGTCCTTGGGATCGCAGCTGAATTGGAAAGGCGCGGCCCAGGTTCATTATGAGTCCATAACAGCTTCGGCCAAACCTTGGTTCTACTGAAGTCCCATAGGTTATATTGGCCAAGCTTTTGTTCTACATATGTCCCACGGCAGGGCCGAACTTGTGTTTCGATATGCTGACTTCCATTCCTTCTTTGGTGGCGGATTTCGTAAGTACGAGGGCCGTTTCCCAAGAATGAATGTCGTTGAATGGGGTGTCTTAGTTCGTAGTGAGTTCTGGGAGAATCGCAACTCATCCATGGGACTGGGCAAGTGCAGGAGCATCTGACTCATCAGAGCTATCACTGCAACTTGGGAGCCTTGCGGATAAGAAGCTTCGGTCACCAGTTCAGACTCGTCCTAAGTCATCCAACTCCAGGATCGGTCCATCACTCAATTAGAAATAGTTTGTTTTGTACTTGTTTTCTATTACGTTTAAAGGAATGTACATTTATTGAGTCAAACCTATTAATCGAAGGTTCACAAGAAATACCGCCTTAAATTCATGACATTCCAAGTTCGGGGGATTTCGTCACCATCCAATGTTTCAAGTTTATACGCACCAAATTCCAGTTTCTTCGATATTCGATATTGTCCCTCCCAGTTTATATCTAGCTTTCCAACATTCCTCTGCACCTTTATACTTCTAAGGACGAGGTCGCCTTCAAAGAATTCCCTTGGGAGGACTCGCTTGTTATGGGTCCGTTCCATAGTTCGCTGATATACGCACATCCGCGCGTAAATCGCATCTCTCTTTTCCTCGATCATCTCGAGATCCAACAATCTCCTTTCGCCGTTCATATTCTCATCATACTGAGATATTCGGGGCGATCGAATGGCAACCTCCACCGGGCTAACTGCTTCGGACCCATACACAAGTGAGAAGGGTGATTCCTGGGTCGTTGATCGAGGTGTAGTTCGGTATGCCCATAGGACCTCATAGATATGTTCAGGCCATTTCCCTCCAAAATCTTCTAACTTGGTCTTCAATTATTTCAAGATAACCTTGTTAGATACATCCGTAAGTCCATTAGTTTGGGGATGGGCCACTGATGAGAAATGCTGGGCGATGCCCAACTTGATACATAAATCCCGTACGCTTTATCCATAGAACTGGGTCCCATTATCTAATATGAGTGCTCGGGGAACCCCGAAGTGGCTCACATTTCTCCATAAGAAGTGTTTGACGACCTTCTTTGAGATGAAGGCCACTGCCTCTGCTTTAATCAACTTCGAATAATATTCAACTGCCACAATATAGAATTTCCTTTGCCCTATTGACCGAGGAAAAGGTCCGAGAATATCAATCCCCCATCTGTCAAACGGACAAGGCAATGGGGTGACCGATAAGGGAGCCTCTGGCAGCTCTGGGATCGGAGCATGGTACTGACATATGGCACAACGTTTGGTGTATTTCTTGGCATCTCCAAGCAATGTCGGCCAAAAATATCCGGCTCTGATGACACGATGATATAAAGATCGAGCTCATGAATGAATGCCGCATATCATTTTATGAACATAAATCATGACGGCTTCAGCCTCAATAGGGGATAAGCAACGCAAGAGTGGGCCCTCAAAACTCTTTTTAAACAATCGTCCGTCAATTAGGACAAATCTCTTAGCCCGGACTTCTATTTTTCTGGCTTCTGACTTGTCTTCAAGAAGATGGCCATTTGTTAGATACATAATAAAGGGGTCCATCCACTTGGGTTCCCCAAGAGATTCAGTAACGCCAATATTCAAGCCTTGGAGTTCGTGGCATAGAGGCCCAATTTCTTCAACTGACTGTTCGGTCACTGATATCTCGACCGAAGGTCTGTCCTGGATATGGACCGAAATAGTGCTCGGCTCTATGTCAGGTATGCCCGCGGCCAACCTGGCAAGTGCATTAGCAACCTTATTCTGTTCCCGTGGCACGTGGTCAAGATAAAATTCACTGAATTTTTTGGATAATTCCAGGACTTTGGTGCAATATAATTTCATCATCGGAGCATGAGTTTCAAATCTCCTTGCGAACTGTTCCACTACTAACTTTGAGTCTGAAAACATTCGCACTCTGCTAACTCCCATCTTTCGAGCCAGTGTCATTTCCGATAATACAGCTTCGTATTCTACCACATTATTTTTCCAGCAAAGAAAAATTTAACTGCGAAATGAATAAAATCACCTTGTAGCGTTGTGAGGGTAATGCCCGCCCCTCTTCCTCCGAAGGTCGACCCATCTACATGGACCGTCCAATGATCATCCTCTTGGTTTAGAAATATGGCCGATCGGGTCATTTCAACCACAAAATCAGCTAGAACCTGAGCCATGACCGCCCTTCGGGGCAAGAATTCCTGATACATAGTGCTGAGTTTGATAGCACATTTTGCTAACCTCTCATTCAAATCCATTTGTTTAAGGACCACTTTCAGAGGCTGGTCCGTGTAGACATAAACCGTTCGGCCTTCGAAATAATGCTTCAGCTTAGATACAGCTTTCTTCAAAGCCAGCATGAACTTTTCCAGGGTGGAGTATCTGGTTTCGGCATACACCAGAGAATGACTTACATAATAAACGGGTTTGTGAACATCATCTCGAATGGTCACCAGAGCTGCACTGACGTCAACCTCTGATACTGCAAGATACAACCCCAAAGGTTCATCACAAGTCGGGCTCACCATCACCGGGGGAGTGCTTAAATAAGTCTTCAGCTCTGAAAAGGCCCGATCGCACTCTTCGGTCCAGTCTAGATGACTTGCTTTTCTTAGCACTCTGAAAAAATACAGAGCCCGGTTTGTGGATCTAGAAATAAATATGCTTAGCGCAGCGAGTCGGCCAGTAAGCCTCTGAAATTCTCTTTTGTTTCTTGGAAGTTGCATATCAATAATAATAGCATGCACTCTCTCAGGGTTAATATCTATGCCTTTTTCTGAAACGTCGTATCCTAAAAACTTTTCACTTCGGATCCCGAAGCAGCATTTGTTTGGATTTTGTTTGAGCTTATCTTTGCGGCATACTTCGAAACAACGAGACAAATAAGAAATATGATCTTCATCATTCATAAATTTAAAAATCATGTCATTAACATATACTTTCATCATATGGCTGATCAGATCTCTAAAGATTTTGTTGACCAACATTTGATATGTTGCTCCAGCGTTTTTCATACCGAACGGCATGACCACATAGCAATAAACGCCATCTTCGGTCATGAATGATGACTTCTTATGATCTTCCTCAGCTAGAAAGATTTGATGGTACCCGGAGTAAGCGTCCATGGTACTCATCATTGTGCTACTAGACAAAGCATCTACCAGTCGGTCAATATGCGGCAGGGGAAATGGATCTGACTCACAACTTTTGTTAACATCGGTGAAATCAATACACATCCGCCATTTCCCATCTGCTTTGGAAACCACTACCGGGTTTGCAACCCATTCAGTATAGTGGATCTCTTTGATAAACCATGACCGTAGCAATTTGTTCTTCTCAGCCCGGATGATCTCGATATTTTAGGGAGAATAACGTCTCCTCTTCTGCCTAACAGGCTTTGTTCCAGGCTCAGTGTTGATCCGATGCTCACTATCGGATCGATCAATCCCCAGAACATCGTCCGGGGTCTAGGCGAATATATCCACATGGCTTCTCAGCAGATGGATCATCTCCTTTTCAAAAGCAGGGGCTAAGTGTGCCCCAATGCGAGTAGTTTTGGTTGAGTCATCCTCAACCAGATTAATCAGTTTGAACCCAAAGGGTTCTATTGCTTGCCTTCTTAACAGGTGGCTCTTCAACCAAATCCACCCGGGCCTTCTTAACAGGTGCCAAAGTTCGGCTCGAGCTCATGTAGCATTGTCTAGCTACTTTTTGATCCCCCTTTACAGAAATAACTCCATGAATGGAGGGGAACTTGAGCATCATATGATAAGTAGAATGGACCGCCTCGAACTTACTGAGGCCAGTCCGTCCAATAATGGCGTTGTAAGCCAAATCGACTTCAATGAAAATGGATTCCAAGACCTCCGATCGGTCCCTTGATGGTTCTCCAAGGGTAACTGGGATAAGAATCTTCCCGCATGGAATGACGCTTCTCAGGTCGAATGCCCAGAGAGTTATATTAGCGATCGGGAGGTCGTGAGCAGCAACTTCAGCAACTTCGCGCTTCATCAAATTGCACGAAGCCTCGGTGTTCACTAAGATCCTGTGGACCAGACGGTTCCCAATGATTCCAGTGATGGTGAGGGGATCATCGCAATGATCGATAATCCCTTCCTGATCGGCCATAGTGAAAGTGATGTTCTCCCCGAAGAGAGGGGACCGCTCAGTTGGATCATACTTAACCAGCACCACAGATTCGAAGCTCTCAGTGGAGTCTCCGCGTGTTGTTCTCTTTTGGTCCCGGACCGATTCATTTATTCTCAAACCACCGGAGATAACATCTATGATCACATGCGGGCTCAGAATTCCCACTAGGTTTCCGATAGCCTAACCCCAGCACTTCATCCACCTTAATGTACTTGTTGATTTTCTGAAGAAGCTTTCCCAAGGTGGATGGCGGGCTCTTCACCAAACTGGCCGAAAGGCCACACGGTCCCAAGACGTGCTGTAGAATGTCAATCTTGTCCTGGTGCTTCAGCTTGATGCCCCGGACGGTCCTATTGAATTTCTCCATGAAGGACCGAAGACTCATTTTGCCAGGATATATTTCAGCTGAAATAGTTCCTGCCTGCTTCGAGGCTGTCCTATATTTAGAGCGAACTGCTCGGAGAAAGCCAAAATAAATCCGCCATCAACTGTATGGATCGGGCCGGCAAATTTTTGAACCAAGTTCGGGCGTCGCCTTGTAATCCTGCCACGAAGATGCGGCACTTCAGTGAATCTGAGGCCCGAACCGTTCCCATGCATAACTCAAAATCAGCAACGTGATCGATCGGATCACCGTCGCCGCGAAACGTCGGCAACCCCTCGGGCCGATCTAGGACTACCGCCCAGATCTCTTCGAAAAAGGGGAGCATCAAATCTCCCAAGGCGGCGAACACGCCTTCAGATTGTTGGGATGACGCCTGGACCGCGTGTAGATTATGCCACCAGTCGTCATCGTTATTCCCCTAATCGGGGCCTCTATGGCCCTGTTGAATAAACCAAGATTGTGCCCCAAATTGGGTTCGCAATCCTTCAGCGTACGCATGCTCTCCAACTCCCTAGTGAGCTCATCAATTCATCGCTGCATCTGCTCTTGGTCATTCCTAGGAGCGAGAGTTGGAGCTCTGGCCGGGGGAGGAGGAGTGGATCGATATCTCGGCCTCCTCGTCGTTACGCCGCACCTGATGATTTCCTCATCATCAGTGCTACGCTCATCAGGGTCGCTCTCGTACCCTCTACTTCTTGGAGCAGGCTTGAAACAGCCGATGGTTCTGTCACACTTCTCTCCAACATAATTTCTAGTACCACCTTCCTGACAATAGCTTCGAGATCCTGTAAAGTGAATGTTGGTGCTGGGAGACTGTCGGGAAGCACGTCACTGTCGTTCGTCGAAGTTCCAGTTGCATTGCCTTTGATTATCCTATCCCGGGTAGAAACCTCAAATGGGATTAAAGAATTGTCCCCACGGACGGCGCCAAACTGTTGTGGTTCCTTTTTAGGGGGTACCAACAGTCACCGGATTCTGAAAATCGGTTTTATTTGTTGTTTGTGGAGACAACTTGAAATATAGAAAATGGAAAGAACGCAGACGATTTTACCGTGGAAAAACCCCTTAAGAAAGAGGAAAGAAAAATCACGTTGCCGAGAGGAGAACTTCCACGGCAAATTCATTAATAAATCAATGAAATATACAAAGGGAATAAGAGCAGGGGAAATGAAATTACAGTGGCTAGGGTTCCTCAAAATTGGCCTCCCAAAGCTTATCTTTTAGCTCTGCATTTATAGAGGAGGAAACACGTGTGTCCCACGTCCTGAAACCACCTCTAACAAGGTGTTTCCCCATGCTGGAAAGCGTGGTTGAGCCTGAAACGTGGAATGCATGCTGATGGGTCCACATCCAGCGTGTCATGATCTATGTAGTCTGCTGGGACCTACGTAGTCTGTCGGGACCGATCGGTCTGTTTGGCCTTAAGTAGTCTGTCAGGACCGATCGGTCTGCTTGGCCCTAAGCAAACTGCTGTGATCGATTGGTCTGCTTGGCCCTAAGCAGTCTGCCTGACTAATCGGTCTGCTGGCTCTAAGCAAACTGTCGGGACCGATCGGTCTGCTGGCCCTAAGCAGTCTGCCGGGACCGATCGCCCTATGTTGTTTGCCGGGACAGATCGCCCTAAGCTGTCTGCCGGGACCGATCGCCCTATGTTGTTTGCCGGGACAGATCGCCCTAAGCTGTTTGCCTGGACCGATCGCCCTAAGCTGTTTTTCAGGACCGATCGCCCTAAGCTGTTTGCTGGGACCGATCGGTCTGCTTGATAATTTCAGCTGTCCAATCCTCGATTGGGTCTGACCACCTTCATTCTTGCTTAGGACTCCTCGTTGGTACCGGGTTTAATGGTTCTCAACAAGAACGCATCATTGGTACTCGATTTAAGGGTTGTCAACACTAGCCCTTTGGGTTTGTCATAGCAAGGCCACTATGAACGGAAGCCGACCATGAAAAACCCAATCCTTCGGATCCATGGATGTCTGCTGGTCAGAGAGCCTCTGTTCTTCTATGAGTCCAAAGATAGGCTACGGTTTTGGGAGCCCCGATTCTTTTATAAGTCCCAAGGTAGACTCCTCATTTTCCTCTCGGGTGAGCTTCTCCTTTATATTCCTTGTTCTCAGCATGTCGATAGAATGAATACCTAGGAAAGTAACATTTCTCACACTTTCGATTTGGCCAGCGTGTTCTTGCAGGGAATTAAGTTCTTGGTAAGTTCTAAGACTTTCACGACTTAGTCAGAGATATCACTAGTCCAGACCAGTCCAAAACCCCCGCCGTCCAAGTCTAACCCATATCCATGTGTGAGATAAGACAGTTCCAATAAAAGCATATGCCCTTATTTGTTGAGGATTCGTTACCAATTGTGGGATTTGTCGCTTGCATAATCCTCGTCGGGATAGAGGCCTCAATGGGTAAATCCACAAATCGTCCCCACAGACGGCGCCAAACTGTTATGGTCCCTTTTTAGGGGGTATCAACAGTCGTCCGGTTCGTTAAGAAAATGTAAACAGTAACGAGGCAAAGCAATTTAGAGCAGAGAATGCTCTTAGTCGATTCAATAATTAAATCAAGATTCAATACAAGAAGATCAAAGGCTTATGAAGATAACGAGGATAAGAAAGCGATAAGAATAATCCCGGCAGAGTAACGGCCTATTCTTCGCATCCAAAAGGTCATGTTTGTTCCGTTGTCGTGCTCTGTATTTATAGAGTTGAAGGCGTGTGTAATCCACGCCCTGTAACTGCCTCTGACAGATTTGTTAGAGATTGTTGTCGCGTGATGTAAAACGTGGTCGGGACCGAAGTGTGGTTTGCGTGATCTGGCCCGAGGTGTGGTAAACGTGTGGAGGCCCGAAGCGTGGAACGCGTGGGTTTGTAACCGTTTGGACCTAACCATTGGGCCATCTGTTAGACAGCGTTTTATTTCGCCAAGTTTATCTTCGGTCCCATCGCGGAACATCGGGCCAATCCATCTTAAATGTACTAAGCTGGGCTGCACAAGTTCGCTTCTATTACATGGGTCGACCCAATCGTTTATTGGGCCTCAACCATTGTAGGATACATGGTCTTAGGATTCTCATCACTATTACAAATTATATAAATCAATTTAGTTAAATATGTAAAAGTTTGGAGACTGAATGCAAAATTTTCTCTATTTTAACATTTAATATAAATAGAACCAGACAATATATGTGTGGTATTGAATATGTTGGTAGTAATGAATCCGAATATATATTAACATCGAGGTGCTCTAAAAGTGCACAATAAAAAAGTAATTTATAAATATCATTAATAATGATGAATCATATAATAAAATAATTAAAACATAACATTGACTATTTCTTCGTCATCATATTCTATTTGAACATAATTGATGCCGCTTCAAACTTTAAAATGGACATGGTTGCTTTTTGATTTATTGCCATTTATTACCAATTTTGTTTTTGCATAAGTACGCTCAATCTAGGTCAGCCAAAAAACGGTTTGGTTCATTATAAACTAATTTATTTAGTTAGGGTTTTGAGATTTCAAGTATAGCTTTCAAGTTTTTAAAATTCAATAGAAATTCTAAATGAATATGCATATTTCCTCTTCTATTATTAAATGTATTCTCAAATCATTGCTCTATTTTTACATTCTTCCATTTAAATTGTTGTAACATTTATGTTTTTCGAATATTTGTTGCCGTGTATTTGATATTAACATTTTATTGAACAACAAAATGATGTCTGCTCGAAATGAGTATCTCATTTTATTCAATTTTCAAAGAACAATTAACTTTGATGGATTTTTTGGAGGTACTAAAACTAGTACTTCCTCTGATTTATTTCTACAACATAAGAATGATCCAACAAATCCGACCGACAGTCAGACTGGTTCGACTTGAATCGGCAAGAAAACGATTCATATAAAATTTCCGGATTTAAAACCTAGCGCTCAATATTGAAATTCTTAAAACATCCTTACTCTTCTATGACATCCTTGCTCTTCTATGACATCTCATTAAAACATAGGTATAAATTGTTATGCCGGTTTTAAAACCTAGTGCTCAATGTTTTTGCTGGTTCTACGTAAGGGAATAGAGGTTTCTATCTCATATCTTAAAAGTTTTGCATTTTACCCTAATTCACACTTATACTTTTGGGTATACCAATTATAATTTATACATGTGAATTGCAATCATATTTCCAACTTATGAAGCATGTTCACTTATACTTTCGTTCCTACGAATTCTTACACGTCGCTACTTACACAAAAGTGTAATATTTTGTTACTTCTAACTACATAATATCAGATTGTGTATTTCGCACACGTGAATTGTGGATCTCCACTCTAGAAAACCCTACCCTAGAAACAATCGAAGCACCCTCAAGTTTGTCCAGTTGACTTGTAGAATTATTCTGAGCATTGTTTGGAATGTAATTATTATTATATAATCATTGTAGTCATGTAAATATGTGTTCAATGATGGTTTAGTTTAGTATGTAACATTATTTATTATATGTTATCATATTTTTAACGTTTATTTGTATATTTGTATATTTTTATGTTTTTGTATATGTGTTTAATGAATGGAAAATGAACAATTTATGAGGTATGATGGGGAAATATTAGATAACGATTGGTCATCAAATGGAGAGTTATAGCCGAAACCTGATTTTCCAATCGGTGAACATGATGAACCTTTAGATGATTTTGATGACATTGGGGACCGGCATATGGGACCGAACCAAGACCATGAAGTTTTTTTTGGGCGATGTTGATTTGGCGTATAACGCCATCATGAGACGGATCGAGATCAATATGTATGGGGCGGTGCCATCCACTATGCACATGATGTTGAAATTTTCAACGACTCAGGGAATTTTTTCAATGAGGGGGGACCAAAAGTGCGGCTAGGCAATGCTAACTTAGCTCATGCCGCACCTTGGCCAGTGTCAAAAGGTTGAGGGTGGACCTCTTGGAGGAACCTTCTCACCTCCGTACCTTGGCTCCTGACAACTAAGATGCTTGATAGTGAACCATATTAGACCCTCCGTATCGGGTTGCAGTTGTCCTCTCACATTGAGAGAAACTTTGTGGTTCTTAAAGGACCATGTGGACGTCTTCCCGTGGATCCCGGATGACGTTCCCAAAATTGATACAATGGTGAGTGAGCATCGCATCAACACGAAACCGGACGCTTGACCCGTACGTCATAACAGAAGATGGTTCTCCCCAAGAAGATAGCGATCATACGGGGAGAAGTCAATAAGATATTACACGTCACGTTCATCATGGAGGTATAGCATACTAAGTGGGTGGCTAACCAATGGTTGTCTCCAAAGTGGTGGGCATGCTTTGACTTCAAGAATGTCAACAAAAGCTGCGAGTTAGAACCGCTCTCGCTCCCGCATATTGACTAACTAGTCAACGTAATGTATGGGAGCACTTTGTTGAGTACCATTGACACTTACTCCGGGTACCATAAGATTTTTATGGCTAAGGAGGATCAGAAGAAGTCTACCTTCTTAACTGAATATGTTGTCACTGTTACGTAGTCATGTTGTTCGAGCTAAAGAATGCAGGCGCCACCTATCAACGCGTGGTGAATAAGATATTCAAAGAATTGATTAGCCACATCATACAAGTCTATGTAGCTGAAATGATTTTAAATCCTTGAATGATGATGATCATATTTCTTATTTGTCTAGGTGTTTTGAAGTTTGTCGAAGATACAAGTTGAAGTTGAAATCGAATAAGTATTGCTTTGGAATTCGAAGTGAGATTTCATGTCTTAGAACGGGGGAATCAAAGTGAACCCCAAGAAGGTTCAAGCTCTCATTGATATGCAACCACTAGGAATAAACTAGAGTTGCAGAGGCTGAATAGGCATCTACATCATTGAATATATTCATTTCCAACTCTACTAATAGAGTCTTGCTATTCTTTCAGGTACTGATGAAGACTAACCAATTGGAGTGGACAGGTGAGTGTGCGCAAATGTTTGAGCAAATAAAGAAGTATTTGCGCTCAACCCCGGTGATGGTGAGCCCAACTCTAGAAGAACCCTTGGGGTTATACTTGGTTGTTTCAGAGGTTACATTGAGTGATGCATTAGTTATTGGTGTTGTTTGGTCATGCAGTTCACCGCCCGGTGCGGTGAACGTGCCGCAGTTTTTTCATTTTAACCAAACATGCTTAACAAGTACGTTCACCCTACCACTGAAAACTGCGGTGAAACGGCAATACGTTTGAAGCTGTGGTGGACAGAATGCGATTGTGTAATGACCTTTATACCCTTATGAAATTATGTTTTACAATTAATTATTATTTTTCATTTGATAGCAGAGACGTCTTCTTTTTTTTTCTAGTTGCTCGTAATAATCACGTAGAAACCAATTGCTCGCATAAACCTTGTTTGAAACCAGAGGCGCCTACATTCCTTGCGTATCGATAGCCTTGTGTATGTTCATAAGTTGAATGGATTTTTGGTTAGTTTTGGTTTGAGAGATTTTTTATGTGATTTGATAAGTTGAACGGATTTGATAAATTATCTGTATGTTCATTCCTTGTGCTGAGGTGATGGGTACTGCCGATTTTTAGTTTTGTAGTTTGGGTACTACCATTTCATTGCATTCAATGTTCATTCCTTGTGTATCGACAACTTCATTTACTATTATCTCTGTGTGATTTGTTGAATTGAACGGATTTGAAATTTTTGCTATTTGCTACATAATTGCTTCTCTTACTATTTTGTTTTGTGATATTAGATTCTCTTACTATTATCATATGCTACTTAATTGCTTCGCGGCATGTTTAGATAACATAACTAGTTGTTCAGTGAATGAATGAAACCAACCAGGCCGAGGATGAAATTGACTAGGGAACTTAACTTTGTTTATATAGAATTTCATAAATCATGTTGTTGTTATTGCTTCACAGCCAGTTTAGATAACATAACTAGATGTTCATATGTTAATGAATGAATGAAACCAACCAGGCAGAGGATAAACTGATTACGGAACTTAACTCTGTTTAGATAGAATTTCATAAATCATGTTGATGTGATTGCTTCGCAGCCTGTTTAGATAACATAACTAGTTGTTCAAATGTTAATGAATGAATGAAACCAAACAGTGAAGGAAAGCTATGGAATAACTAGCTATGGAATATTTATAAGCTGGTCCAAGACCAAATAATTGAATTCATTGAAGAGACTCCATGTATAATTTGGGTCTCATTTCATGTTTAGAAGATCCTATAAAGGTGTAAACTTGATAACTCAAACATTTAAGAACTCCTAAGATCATAACTTTACATTATTATATGAAATGTTATTGCTTCTATTGGTGAGAGCTTTATCTGGTATTTATTATATTTATTTATATACGTGATATTGCTCGAGGTTATTTATGTAATTATGTTAACCTCGGGGCTCGTCCGACGTGGCTATGTGGTATTTTCGGTATTTTTATATGTCTATCGCGAGGCGTTCTCGAGGGTATTCTCGTGATTCAGGCATGCTGGACCCCATATAAGGCTTATGTAAGTGTTTTGAGATGTTTGGGGCTATTTCGGCCCCGGACGGGGTTAGGGGTATTTTCGTAATTTGCCATCCGGGAGCACATCGGCGGGGTGCAGTGATGATATGTGGCTGCGTATTCACTGTTTGGAGGCAAAGAACTGATATACGAGATTTTCCGGTATTTTCTCACCGCATTTCCGACTAAACTCTCGACCGGAATGTAGTCCAGAAGTTTAGTGGTGCTGTGACACTTATTCCAGATTAATTGGATATTTTCTAAGTAAGTTGGACTAATTTGACTAAGATTGGGCTTTTGGACCTTAAGTTCACTTATTGGGCCGAGTTTTTCTATAAATACAAGACCCTAGGCCCCAGAAAAAGATTCNCCCCCGATGAAGGGATGTACGACTTCGCCGAGACACTAGTGGATGTTGTCGGAGATGACGAGGAGGGCGAAATAAGCGGGGGTCAACCGATAGACCCGCTGGTGGAGGAGATTGTCCGGGAGGCCCGTCCGATGGGGAGAATAAATCAAGAAGCTCCTTCGGATAGAGGGAAAAGACCGGTGGAGGGCACCACCGTTTTGGAGATTGCGGAACCCGTTACGAAGAGTGGGTTAACCGCCGAGTTCCTCGACGCCTTCCGAATAAGAGATATACCGAAACACGTAGTGAAGGAATGGCTCGAGATGGGACGTCAGGCTGGCCTGGTACTAATAAAAGATGGAGTCACCTTTCGAATTCCGAGGGGTGATAGTGTTTCCAATAGACCGGCCTTGATGTATTTTGAAAGAAACCCTTCACCACCGCCACGTGGGCGAGATGACCACACGGTGTTCACCGACTTCGGTCGGTTGATGAGCCAGTTTGCGACCGCGCGTCGCATGATGGGAGTGGTTTGTAATCAGATTGGCCATTGTTATTTACTCTTTGTTTCATCCGTATCTTATACGTTTTTCGTTGTTTTTGCTTTTCTTTCAGATGGAGCGGACGGTTGTGGAGATGAGCACCGCAGCAGCAATAGGGGAGTACTGTATGCTCAGGCATTCGGAGCTTGACAGTCAGATCTAATAGGAGAGCAGACGAAGAAAGCCGCTGAAAAGTTGATACAGAATCAGCGGGACAAGCATGCCCAAGAGATGGCGGCGCTCCGGGAAGAACATAACAAGGCGATCGATGCCCTAATTCGGATTGTATTTCACATTGGGAAAAGGCATGCTCTTGAGCAATCCATCGACACCCTCAAAACGAACGAAAAAAATGCTCAAGACAAGCTGAAGGAGAATAGGGCTGAGACCGAAGACAAATTGAAAAAGGCCAAAGAGGCCAATGCTACTCATAAGAAGGCTCTCGGGAAGGCCTTGGAGGCGAACAAAGAATTAAAATCTAAGAAGGAGTCCCTCCAGTCCACCGTGGACAGTCTTCGGGCTCGAGCCGCTAGGTTGCCATCCCAGGTCAACGATTGCTTCCGGAAACTAAATTGGGAGTATATAGTGCACTCCCCGACTTTCCGAAACCTGGCGGCCCTAGCTAATGCACCCTCGTCTGCTCTATATTTCTTTAGAGGGAGTGTCCAGACACAAAGAATGCTGGGCATATGCCTAACTCCTGAAGAGAGGGGAAGACTTGATCCCAGTCTATCCGGTAAGTTCGAGCCTGTGGATGCGGAGGATAAATTAGACTGCTCGAAGGATCTGCTCGGGGCGCTCCAATTCAACTTGGAGGAGGACTTGCACCAGCAGCTATATTCGGAGGAGATCAAAATACCCGAGGAGGGTCCACCGGCGGACGCATTTCGAACGTATCGATAACCGATAGTGATATTGGCCGAGGATATTTATGTAATTATGTTAACCTCGGGGCTCGTCCGACATGGCTATGTGGTATTTTCGGTATTTTTTTATGTCTATCGCGAGGCGTTCTCGAGGGTATTCTCGTGATTCAGGCATGCTGGACCCCATATAAGGCTTCTATAAGCGCTTTGAGATGTTTTGGTCTATTTCGGCCCCGGACGGGGCCAGGGGTATTTTTGTAATTTGCCACCCGGGAGCACATCGTCGGGGTGCAGTGATGATATGTGGCTGCGTATTCACTGTTTGGAGGCAAAGAACTGATATACGAGATTTTCCGGTATTTTCTCACCGCATTTCCGACTAAAGTCTCGACCGGGATGTAGTCCAGAAGTTTAGTGGCGCTGTGACACTTATTCCGGATTAATTGGATATTTTCTAAGTAAGTTGGGCCAATTTGACTAAGATTGGGCTTTTGGACCTTAAGTTCACTTATTGGGCCGAGTTTTTCTATAAATACAAGACCCTAGGCCCCAGAAAAGGGTTCATACTCTTGGCACGCTTCCTAAAGCTCCCGGTTTCGCCACTTTTTGCCCTACTCGCGACTTTTTGATCCAAAAGTCGCGAATCCCTCATCTTCAAGGCCACACTCACGACTTTTTGCACCAAAAGTCGCGAGAGCATGTGTTCATTGTTGCATTTGCGAGATTTCGTCGCCTGGACCTCCGATTCGCGTGTTTTCACCTCCCGGACACCTGGACTCGCGATTTTTCGTCCCTTAGGCACCAAGACTCGCGACTTTTGGCACCATTCGCGAGTTTATGTCCAAAAGTCGCGAACATCACCTTGATTCGCAAGTTTTCGTCGCCTCGGGTGCGATGGAGTGGAATTGATCATTTTTCGTACCGTTTTCATTCGGATTATCATTATCTCATGATTATACTGTATCCTTTGATTATTATAGTGAAAACCAAGGTAGAGCTATGCTCTCCCGAGGACGTAAGCTCACGCATTGTGGGCCCAATCTCGTATATCGCTCGTGTCCTCACAAAAATTAAATTTCGAGTAATTAAAAATTGACTGATCATAAACAAACACTCTAAAATATTTTTAGACGAGATCAATACGTATTGTTTATGTTTATGTGTTTGCTCGTTGTCCAAATGGTGAATGAGAATGACAATACATCTCAAAATAAGCAGCCGACTTATTGAGATATATATTTTACTGAGGTATTTGTTAAGTTATGTATGTAAGAAACAATTAAATGTAATAGACCTTTAACATTTCTGAACAAGGTCGGTTGGGCAAGGGTTGTTTCTGAATTTGGTCGTATTACTGGACGTAAATACCCAAGAGATAAGTTGAAAAATAGAAGGGATACATTGAAGAAAAATTGAGTTATATGGCTGAGGTTGAAACAAAAAGCTTTAGAGTTTGGGATGAATGATGATGGATGGATTATGGCAGACCCCCAGTGGTGGGAGGATGAAGAACGAGTAAGTTTCGTTGTGTTTTTATTCATTTGTCTAAAAATTTAATGGTTTCTTAACAAATTCTCATTAATAGGAAGATATCGAGACTTCGAGACTTTGGACATGCTGGAGAGGATGACCAAAGAACCATGTTTGCATATAATGTGGCCACTAGAGAATATATGTTCACTTCATATGTTCCAAATTTTGTTATAGGTACCCAACCAGCTGAAAATCAAAGTGATAATTGGGTGGACTTAGAAGATTTGAATGTGAATGAATCAAATGGTGATGGCCTACATGTTGCCGAAAACTCTCCTAAATTAGCCAAAAGTCTGGGTCATCAATGTGCTCGGTCCAATAATGATGGTAAACGGAAAAGACTTGATAATAATTAAGCGATAAAAAGTCTTGCTACTTCAATGAATTTTATAGCTACTGCCTACCCTGAATTTGAACAATTTGTAGGTGCATGCAATTTTTTAAAGCAATTCCGAGTGTGGAATGTGGCACACCGTTCTTCTATGGTGCTATTAGAAAATTTAGAGATGGGCTCAACAAAGCTATATTCTTATCGTTGGATACATCAGAACAGATGTTAGAGTGGTTGCAGGCAGAGCTCAATGGTGAAATGTGATCTATGTTAAAGTTACTATAAACTTTTTCTATTTGTTTTGGTGAAATGTGAAAAACACAAGTTGTATTTATGTTTTCCTTATCACTTTTGCATTAGCTCTATGAATATTTGAGATTCTTATATATTTGATTTTCTTTCTAGTGAGTATTGTCTGATTCTAACGATACCGGCATGGAAATATTTGGGGAAAAGGGAAAAGCAAAAACTCAAAAGCAAAATGGCTGTAGTTGTTGGAACGATTGCATATGATGTTGGGATTCACTCAAAATATACAAGGACAAGTACTAAGACACCACAAAATAATAGAAATTATAGCGATTCGGAATGGTAAAAACATATTCTTGATGGTCACCCAGATGAATGCTATCATAATTTTAAAATGAGGTATGACGTTTTCAACAAATTATGTATTTTACTAAATGATTACTATGGCCTCCAAGCGATGGGGACATGCTCGTTGCATGAACAATTGGCGACTTTCATGCTTATTGTTGGTATTAGGGTGCCAAGAAGAGGCCCCGTGAAGACATATATGCAACGATCAACTAATACAATCCAATGTTCGTTCGAAGCCACACTTCACGCATATGTTGAAATGTCACGCAATTGGATAAGACAATTCAGTGATCCAATGGAGACGATGCCAGGTGTGGGACTTGAGACTCGACATTGGCCATTTTTCAAGGTAACATTTTCATAACAGTTGTGTAAAATTCGTGTCTATATTATTTTATTTTGTATTTTATAGGACTGTATTGGGTGCATCGATGGGACTCACATTAAAGTCCATGTGGCAACAGATAAGCGGTGGCCTTGGATAGGATGTGACAGAAAGCCATCGAAAAATATAATGGTAATTTGTGACTTTTAGTACAACATTACGTACTGTTTAGCAGGTGCCGAAGGATCTCAACATAATTCAAGAATGCTAAGAGAAGCATTAGCTAACGCACTTCAAAACTTTCCCATACCTCCAAAAGGTGCTTCTTGATTACGAATATTTTATTGATTTAAGTTACTAATATAACTTGGATGTTTGTCATAGGAAAATATTATTTAGTCGACTTTGGATATCCAAACATGACTAGATTTTAAGCACATTATCGAGGGATGCGGTATCATCTAGCTCAATTCAATGATAAGAGTTACAGGAGCAATGATGAACTATTCAATCACCAACACTCTGACTTACGTTCTATAGTGGAGGGCACTATAGGAATGTGGAAGAATAAATTTTTCCTAGTTGTGAATATAAGACTAAGCACAAGCATTCCGACTCAGGTAGCGGTCGTTCCGACAACAATGACTATTCATAATTTCATTTGAAATTAGGACAAAGAGGATCCAGACTTTGTAGAGATGGAACACGATTGGAATAGAGAAGCACAAATTCTCGTTGATCCACCACATGTAGATGTTGAACTCATACACGATAACTACATGATTCGAGTTATGAATGAAATATGTGATCGCATTGCACTAGCGGGGATGGGAGAAAATCGTCGATTTAGATGATTCACTTTTGTCAATGTTTATTTTTTGATACTTTGATCAATAACTTATTATATTCTAGTAAATTCTTAAATAACAAGTTTATCATAATTAAATTAAAAATATAATTGGTAAGTGATACACAATTAATTAAAAACAATGGCAAAACAGACATTTTATAAAATCACGATCACCGCACCGCTGTTTCAAAAACAGTTTTTAAAAATCACGATCAATTCACCTCACAGCACGGTGCAGTCATCTCACCTCACCGATGTTTATCAAACGTTGTTCCAAACTTATCCATTATACCTGATGGAATGCATCGTTCATTTTATTACATGAGTCATTCCCTACTAAGACTCGCTATACCAATCTGGAGTTTATAATCTCGTTGAAGAGTGATATCTTCATGTTGTGGCACTACATTGAGACATAGAAGATGTATGTGTACACAGACCAACCCTCAAAGCTGTCATTTACCAAGCGGATCATGGTGGAATACTATCGAATGGGGCATGAAGGATGAGCGCATAGATTTGGACTTTTTTTCGTTGAGCTATCAAGGCTCAGCTCCTCGCATAATTTGTGGTGGAAAAGAGTTGCTCACAAAATTAATCAAAACACTATAACTAAAATATGTTACCAGCCAAAATATAGGACGTGCGACGATGATGACCGAGCGAAATGAGATGAACCAAAGGTAGATACGGGGTTACAAGCAATGGTGGGGCAATCGGTGTAGTAGGGGCGACGAGCGACTGCGGTTGTGGGGGGACAACGACCAAGGTCAACGGCGGGATTGGGGGAAATGGAACTTGAGCCAATGTTTTCATATCGGCCCAACGTACTGTTCCGATCATTCGGTATACCGGATGGTACCGGTTATTATTAATTATTAATTATTATTTTAAAAAATAATAAAAATTAAATGTAAAATTCATTAAAATAATTGTTGTAATAATTCATGATTTATTATAATATTAGGATATCTTGAAATATTTATAAATTAATTATTTTAATGATGCAAATAACCATACATTGAAAATTATGACATATTTAATGCGTAATCACAACCAATCGTTTTATACAATTAACAAGATAAAGACAAGCATACAAAGTTAGAGAAAAAAAATTAACATTTAAATATTGAATTTTCAATTCAAATTATGACATTACAAGTTTACAACTCGATATCGGTGTCAAGATTGAATTTTAGTTTGGATACTTTGGTTGGCCGGTTCGGAGTTTGGAACATCTCCATATAAAAGAGTGGTAATTTTTTCATTATCCAATAATGAATTTTCATCTTCCATAACCAATTTGTGACATATTATCCCAATCAATTGGATCATATAACACCATATTTGAAATTCATCTGGTATATATAAAAGGATCAAACGAATAATCAAATATTGCAACATTATGCTAAAATATAATCACAAAATATAAAATAATAAAAATATTTTGTCTTAACTTTATATTGTAATGTATTTAAACTAAATCATTAATAAGTTGAGATTCAAGTCAATTGGTATTCTTGGTATGTATCCTTTCAAATACACTCCAATTTCTTTCTCATCTGGATCCATTACTTGTTTGTACAATCACTTTTTTAGCTAGTGACTACAAGTGTGATGCATCGTATCCAAAAATCGACAACCAATGAACTAAATAATAAATAATAGAATAATCACTTAACTTATTTTTGCCTAGTTGAAAACCATTTAAAATATTTACATGGATGATGTATAGCTCTTCTATTTTTTTCCGATACTTCCTAGCTTTCCCTCAAAAGTCATCATATGTTCAATCATTTTACATTTGTCATTTCTACCCTTATACAATCTTCTCTTTAATATTTTAATATAATTTTCATGCTAATTTTTTAATTGTTTAGCAATCAGTTGATTTCTTGTTTAACCTTTTTCATGTTCGCGTATACAAATCTTATAGAATGTGATATATCACTATCAACAACTCGGGAAACTCGTAGCAATGGTAACATAACTTTAACAATTAAACCTGCTTGACCCAAAAATGATGATCAAAGATGGTGCTAACAAGCTATGTGTATTTATCTCCTTATAAAATTCTGACACAATAAAATCTCTCTCCATAACCAAAGTTTGAAAATCATATTTATATCTACACACGCTTTGCAAAGACAAAAAATGTCGTTGCGAATTTTGTAGGTTCAGGTAGTACTATTTGAGTCAAATAAGATGGTTCTACATAAATTTTGAAATATTTTCAGCTTGTTTGACAACACTAAATACAACATCCTAAATAAATGGTTGTACACAAATCTCAAACAAGCTACAAATATTTCAAAATTTGTGTACAATCATTTGTTTTAGTTTGATTTATTGAGAAAAAGACATGAGCTGAAATAGTACGACATAGACCTACAAAATTTCCTACGGATTTTTTGTCTTTTGCAGAGTGTGTAGACATAAGAGTTTACTGTGTCAACTTTGTACAAAAAGATAAAGACACATAATTGGTTGACATCATCTTTGATCATCATTTTTAGGAGTAATCAATTTAAATTGTTAAAGTGATGTTACTATTGCTACTAGTTTTGAGAGTTGTTGATAGTGATACATCACCATCAATGAGATTTGTATACACATACATAAAGAAGGCTATACAATAAACCAAGTCACTACTAAACAATGATAAACATAGAATTTATATTTAAATATTAAAGAGACGATGTAATAATAAGTTTAAAAGACATGCATGATGAAACTTTTTGGTTTAATCATAAATTTCGTTTCGCCAATAATTCATTGAAAGAAAAACTGGATATTAAGGAGGGTAATTTTGAAATTATTATGTATAAATGTGGAATTGACAAATATAAAATGATTGAACATATGATGACTTTTAAGGGAAAGTATGAAGATTTATAATGGAAATAATGGTGAAGATGGTGTCTATACACCATCTCGGCAAAATTTTTAAATGGTTTTCAACTAATGCAAAAATAATTTAATTAATTATTCTATTATTTCTTGTTTAGTTTATTATTAGACGGTTTTTGGGTACTATACATCACATATGTAGTCACTAGCTAAAAGAGGGATTGGACAAATTAATAGTGCATTCGGGTGTAAAAGAAATTATAGTGCATTTGAAATGATATATACCAAGAAAAAAAATCGACTTGAATCTCAATGTCTTAATAATTTAGTTTAAATCCATTATAATATAATGTTAAGGTAAAATATTTTTATTATTGTATTTTTGTGATTATATGTTAGTTTAATAATGTTTCAATATTTGAATCTTCGTTTGATTCTTATATGTTTAAGATGGAATTCATAGATGGGACAATGAGTTATAAATTCAAAAGTGAGTTATGGAAGATGAAAATAATTTATTTTTGAATAGTGAAAAAATTACCACTATTTTGTATAGAGATGTTCCAAATCACGAATCAGGCAACCAAAATATCCTAATTGAAAGTCTTGACACTAATATCGAGTTGTAAACTTGTAATATCATAATTAGAATTGAAAATTTAATTTTTAAATGCTAATATTTTTCTTGAATTTGTATAATTGCCTTTTTGTTGTTAATTGCATAAATCAATTAGTTCAATATATGATTACTTTTATAAATAATACGAATTGAAAAATGAGAAAAATATATAACTTAATTTAGGATAATGAATATAATACTCGTACCTTCAATATTTTTGTGTGTCTTTCATAATCCACAAATCAAAGTTATTTATAGGCAAAATTTTAGAGATAATGAAATTTAAAATAATATTACTTAATTTTATTTAATTAATTATTCAACCACTATTATTACTTTAATCTACTCATTAAATATATGTAAAAATAGATGTATTTAATCAATATTAATATATAAATGTGTATTGCATTATTTTCAAATTTTCCGAATTTTACGAGATATGTTTGTTATTTACTAATAAACATTCATCTATATATTCGTAACAATTGCACATTAAATATGTTGTGTTTTTAATGTATTAATGGATTTTTTGTATATTTAAAATGATTAATTTATACATATTTCCATAATGATTAAGATATCCAAATACTATACTAAATCATGATTATAATAATGATTTAAATGAATTCTATATATATTTTAAAAAAGTTAAATACATTTTAAAAATTAATAATAATCGATACCGTCCAGTATATCTGTTATGGTCCCTTTTTAGGGGGTACCAACAGTCGTCCGGTTCGTTCAACAAACGAACTCGGTTCTGATTTGTTTTAGATGTGGAAGACGATCAAAAGCTGGAAATAACTAAATGCACAGCGATATATAGTGGAAACCCCAGGAATTGGGGTGAAAACCACTCGACTAAGAGCAGGTTATGCTCTTAGCTTGTTCACTAATGAAATAACTCATAGTCAATACAAAAGAGGCTAATGAAAATGACAAGGTAAAGAAAGCGGTAAGAATTCCGGCAGGGTAACGGCCTGTTCTTCTGCGTCCAAAGGGTCCTGCTATTTCCGTCGTCTTGCCCTGTGTTTATAGAGTTCATAGGGTGTGTAAATCACGCTCTGTAACTGCCTCTGACAGGTTTGTTATAGGTTGTTATCGCGGGATGTAAAACGAGGTTGGGACCGAGGCGTGGTCTGCGTGATCGGGCCCGAAGCGAGGTAAACGTGGGAAGGCCCGAAGCGTGGTAAACGTGAGTTGTAACTGTTCTGTAACCGCTCGGACCGAACCCAGGTGCCAGCTGGCAGAAAACGCTTTATTTCGTTAATGTTAGCTTCAGTCCTCTAGTTGAACATCGGGCCACTCTTCCTTAGAGGTGTAAATTTGTTGTAGGAATTCATTTTCGCTATTTGAATCGGCCCAACCTTTGTTGGGTCTTACCCATCACACGGTACCCGGTCCTAGAGTTCTCATCACTAGCCCCTCGGGCTTGATTGCCAATCGTAGAGGTGATACAAGGCCAATCACATGATGTTTGCACATTCATGAGAACATGGGACCGTACCTGTAAGTAGTGAGAGTCCAGGGGACCGATGTTTGCCTTAGTGTATGGATCAATTACACTTAAGACCTAATAACGTATATTCAAATTATACTTTTATCTTTGATATTCTTTATATATTAATATCTCGACCCACGCCTCTTCACATTCGAAAGTTCAAGAGGCGTGATGAGTGTGTCCCGTACTGTCACACTCTTGGGCAGTATTACGTGGCGGCACGCCATTGGCTGGGAAATTAATATTTAAATTGGGATTTTGGGCACTGTTTCATCTCATCGTCATTCTCGCGAGAAAGAAATTGCAACAGGTTTCTTGTGCCCTCAACCGATTTTCGTCCGACCCTCTTTCAATCCGCTTTTTCTAAGGTATATTCTCATGGCTCCTCACAAAATACGTTATCCTTCTATGTCTGAGTTGGACATTGAGAAGTTTAGGTCTAGGTTTTCAATCCCAGCACATTACTCTATTTGGAAGGGACGGGAAGATATTCCCTGTTTCCTTCCGGCAGAAATGAATGTGCCGGCGTCTGCTATTCCGGTTAGCTACGCCTCTTTAAAGTGCAGACTTTGTTTTCCGCTACATCCTTTTGTAGCGGCCGTGCTTAAAGAAATCCACTGCCCCACTTTTGCGTTATTCCCGGGCAGTTACGTATACATTCTAGCGTTTATTTCTTATTGTCACCAACAGAATCGGGCCCCAACCTTAGAACACTTCTTTAACCTGTTCTTGGTTGGGTCCCGAAAGGGNGCTGTAGGAATTCATTTTCGCTATTTGAATTGATCCAACCGTTGCTGGGCCTTACCCATCACAAGGTACCCGGTCATAGAGTTTTCATCACTAACCTCTCGGGCTTGATTGCCAATCGCAGAGGTGATACAAGGCCGATCACATGATGTTTGCACATTCATGAGAACAGGGGACCGTACCTGTAGGTAGTGAGAGTCCAGGGGACCGATGTTTGCCTTAGTGTATGGATCAATCACGCTTAAGACCTAATAACGTATATTTAAATTATACTTTTATCTTTGATATTCTTTAAATATTAATATCTCGACCCACGCCTCTTCACATTCGAAAGTTCAAGAGGCGTGATGAGTGCGCCCCGTACTGTCACAGTCTTGGGCAGTATTACGTGGGGGCACGCCATTGGCTGGGAGATTTATATTTAAATCGGGATTTTGGGCACTGTTTCTTCTCATCGTCATTCTCGCGAAAAAGAAATTGCACCAAGTTTCTTGTGCCCTCAACCGATTTTCGTCTGACCCTCTTTCAATCCGCTTTTTCTAAGGTATATTCTCATGGCTCCTCACAAAATGTGTTATCCTTCTATGTCTGAGTTGGACATTGAGGAGTTTAGGTCTAGTTTTCAATCCCGGCACATTACTCTATTTGGAAGGGACGGGAAGATATTCCCTGTTTCCTTCCGGCAGAAATGAATGTGTCGGCGTCTGCTATTCCGGTTAGTTACGCCTCTTTAAAGTGCGGGCTTCGTTTTCCGCTACATCCTTTTGTAGCGACCGTGCTTAAAGAAATCCACTGCCCCACTTTTGCGTTATTCCCGGGCAGTTACGTATATTTTGTAGAGTTCATTTTTTATTGTCACCAATAGAATCGGGCCCCAACCTTAAAACACTTCTTTAACCTGTTCTTGGTTGGGTCCCGAAAGGGGAAGGGTCTGTTGGGATGCCGTAAGTTGTATTACATAGCGGTGCGCACCAAAGAGTCCGCAATTGTAGATAAAGAAGAGTCTCTCCATGCGTGGGAGGCTTGTTATGTGTGGATGACAGTTCCGAAAGAGGATCTGTTGAAAGTATGGCCATGCATAACTCACCCACGCATAGGTCAGTTGGACCGAAGTATGTTCAACCCCTCTCGCACGGACACCGCAAATACACTTGCGATGTTCCCCCCTCCCGAAGCACGCTTTAAACGAATAGATATGCTTCGGGAGAGAAGGTTAATAGAGATGGTTGTTGCGGGTAGGACCGGAGCCCCAGCCCCGAAGGGGGTTTTTTCTTCTAGTTCAGATTCAGATCCATCAGAAGGATCGGGTATGAAGTAGTGTTTACATTTTAATCTTTCCTGATCCTTATATATTTGTTTTGCAGATTCAACTGAGACGATGCCGAGCTCACGCTTTAAACGTATGTCATCTGCTTCGGTCCGTCCTTCTGAGGGACAAAGGGAAGCATCGGGCAGCGCTGAAGCAAGTGAATCATCAACTGGGGGTACGCTGGTCTCTTCGGGGTCCGGGGACCCCCCGATCCAAACAACCGGCGCGGGCACGCTGACCCTTCGCTGCACTGGGCAGTCTTCATCTGGGGACGGGCCTGCGTTTCGGGTATTTGGAGTGGTAGAGGAGGTGATAAAGGCTCGGATTCGTTCATTGAGCTTATCCAGCTTCTATCAAATCGGTAACGCCTCTTTCAATAACACTGAAACTGTTACTTTATTGCTGCAGGGAGCCGTTCCCGTGGAGAAGGTTCTCCCCGGCCCTCAGCTTAAGCCGAACGTCTCCCTGCCGCCGGTCCCCTTAGGAAAAGGGAAGAGGGTGACCGAAGTGGAAGCCCCGCAGGAGCCGAAGAGGCTGAAGAATGGGGGCAGCGCTCCGGTCCCCACTAAGGGGATCGTCCTGAAGGAGCCTGCACAGGGCCCGAAGACCAACTCCGACTGGGGAGTTGCCCTGGGCCTGTTGGACAGGTTTAACAAGGGGAGGAAATTATCCTCCTGGCGGAGTGCCTTCGTAAAGGACTTCCGCCGTTTCGGAGAGCAGAACCCAGATAACGTCCAGGCGGACGTATCTGGGGAAGACATTATGGAAAGCTTCATCGACCTCACATCCAAGGTAACTTTGGCTTAACATGGAGACCCGAAGCTTCATTTTTAACAATGTGTTGTCTTTTGCAGATGTTGAGGAAAGCTTTCACAACTGCTATTACAGTGGAGAAATACCAAGGTGATAGCGTTGTGTCCCAAAAAGTCCAAGACCAACTTGACCTTGCGAAAAGGCAAGTTGAGATCAAACATGGGGAGTTGGTCACGGTACGGGAGGACCGTGACCGATCATGATCGGTACATCGATATATCACTGGTATATAAGAAAAAATTGATCGTACCGGTTATGACCGGTACGAACTGTACTGACCGATTTAACTTCATTGCTTTAAAGTGCATTTACTTTTAACTGTTTACCCAAATATCTTTTGGGTAAAAATCTACAATACCATTGTCATGTTAAATATAGTTAAAAATTAATATATTTTTTTTAAATTATTAATTTAGTAACATTTGTCAAAATATACATTTGTATTATAGATTTTGTTTTTAGTTTTTGGTATGCGTATCTAATCCAGATTTCATCATTTTAATTTATAAAATTGTTACTATAGATTATTTATTTTTTTATATTAATATTTTTAATATAATAAATTATTTATATGTGCTTTAATATATTAATATATTATAATGCGAAAAAGACTATAAATCATTTAATGTAGAGTCTTTGGGTGACCATAATGTCATAAATTGATACATCTTCACGAAATAACACCATCGGCATATAAAACTTCAACTGTCAACTAAAGTCGATCGAAAATGGATGAACATTATTAATAGTTATTCTAATAAATATATTTTCTTAATTTATCTTGCATTTAAAAATGAATATAATATTTTAATAAGAAATCAAATACAACTCATCGTAAGCTACATTCTTATAGATCAAATTATCTACATAATTGTTTAAAATTTAGATAATTATCTACTAATAATTAATCTATGCATAACAATAAAAATAATAATATAATAAAAGTATCTAATATGTCTATCAAATGATGAAGTTATTTATGTCAATAACAATTATATCAATTAAAATAATTTAGTAATAATGCATCTATACAAACAATAAAATACAAAATCATTGTTATTATAACAAATTGAAAAATGTTAGTTTTATTAATATAATTTAGTAATATAACACTATTACTCCAAAAAATAATAGTAGTTTTTTCATTCGTTTTGTTTTAATCATGAATAAATTTATTTTGTATATATAACCGTGATTTGCAATATGTTGAGAACAATTATTATAGTAGTTCGATTTCTATAATTTATAGAAAGTGACCTAATCTTCCAATTAAATAATACAGAAAGTTTTACCTCAAACTCTCTTTAGACAGCTACATACACAACGCCAATCCTCATATTGTCGTCCGAAGCTACGTAAGAATAGAATTTAAATCAATAACCATGGCGAAAACTTGCAAAACCAAACTCATTTCATTTCTCACTCTTTCAGGTACACATTTTACCCATAGAAATGCTCAGTGTTTCAACATTTGCAGTAGCCACGGCGCTGCTAAAATGGCTGTAATTACCAGCATTCAACAAGTCTTGATAACGATGGCAAATATCACATTAGGAACCACTGCGAAATTGGGCCTTAAGTGTCCAAAAAGTGGACCAATGGAGCTTGAAAACATATAAAATTTTCCCTTGTAGCTCGGTTTCTAAATATTATTGAAATTGGGTTAATACAAAAACTACCAAAAAAAACTGTAATTATGTTCACAAAAGAATTTAATTTAGTCATTCAAATAAAATGAAAAGGAGTTATATTACAATAGTTATTTTTAAAAAATTATATTAATAACACTGATATTTTTTAATTTGCTATAATAGCAATGATTTTGTCTTTTAGTATTTGTATCGGTGTATTATTACTAAATTATTTTAATTTATATAATTGTTATTGACATAAATAACTTATCATTTGATAAACACATTAGATACTTTCATTATATTATTATATTTATTGTTATGTAGAGGTTAATTATGTAGTAGATAATTATCTAACTTTTAAACAATTATCTAGATAATTTGATCTATAAGAATGTAACTTACAATAATTTTGTATTCGATTTTTTATTAAAAAATTATATTCATTTTTAAATGCAAGGTAAATTAAGAAAATAAATTTATTAGAATAACTATTAACAATGTTCATCCATTTCCGATTGACTTTAGTTGATAGTTGAAGTTATCAATTAAGAGGTATATATATCGATCGTGTTATTTGATGAAGATGTGGTAATCTATGACATTATGGTCACCCAAGAACTCTACATTATGAGATTTATAGTTTTTTCACAGTGAAATATACTAATACATTAAAACGCATATAAATAATTTTATTATATTAAAAATATTAATATAATAAAATATATAATATGTAGTAATAATTTTATAAATTAAAATAATTCATTATATTAAAATAATGAAATCTAGATTATACAAAAACCAAAAATTAAAAGACAAAATGACTGCTATAATGCAAATGTATATTCTAACAAATGTTACTAAATTAATAATTTTAAAAAACTGTTAATTTTTAACTATATTTAACATGACACTAATAACAATATTTTTTACATTAATAACAATATTTTTTTAGATTTAATTTTTTTAACACTCACAACTTTTTCTTTAACTAAAATAGCACTAATTTGATTTGTACTTAAATATATTTCTTTTACTTTCTTATTATTTACTCAAAAAATTATATTTATTTATTCAAAATAATATATAGATCAATAAATTTTAAAATTTAATTAAATAAATTAATATTATATAGAAAACAGATATAAAAATATCAAATATTATTTATAATGAAATTATTATTTATATTAATAGTTAAATTTAACATGTTTCAAGTATTATTTATTAAAAAATTATACTTCCTATTAAAATTTAATATATAACCAATGAATTACAAATTATATAAATTGATATTATTTGCAAAAAATGAATTTAAAAAATACGATTATAATTATAAAATTTTGAATCAATATTATTAATAGACTCAGAATTTAATAACTATTAGTGGTGATCAAATAATTCGAAATACCAAATATCATACCGAAATTATTTTATTTCAGTAATTGGTATTCGGTATTTGATATTCGCAATATTGTTTGGTATTTGTTTTTGAATAATTCTGGTATTTGGTTTGATATTCGGTAAGTAAATAAAAAATTTGGTATAATACCGAATACCAAAATTATTATATATTTATATTTTTTATTAAATATAACTACATATTTACATTACAATTTCTTTTTAAATATCAATATTCCAATTATATGAAAATGATGAATATTTGGATTTATTCATTATATTTTGATGATATTGAACAATATATATATGAACATAATATTTTTAAAATTATAAATAAATTTCTACATTAATAAAATATTTTTTTCATATTTATTTTGTAATAATAGTTTTCATATTTAATTTTCATACTCTCACAATATTTTTTTTATATTAAAAATCGTCAAAAAATATTGTTTGTCTACAATTAATTTTAAAAATATAAATTAACAATTATAACATAATTATATATTATTTAAATTTCGGTATTTCGGTATCGGTACCAAAATTTTATTAGAATGAGATTGATATTTGATTTCGTAAGAAATTTGGTATTTGCTATTTTGGTATTCGGTATGGTAAGTGTTGAGAACCCTTAAACCGGGTACCAATGATGTGTTCTTGTTGAGAACCATTAAACCGGGACCAATGATGAGTTCTAAACCAAGATGAATGTGATCAGGCTCAAGTAAGGATTCGACAACTGAAATTACCAAGTATAGGATCGGGCCCGGCAGACAGCTTAGGGTTCGACAGACTGCTTCGGACCCGGAGGACACCTTAGGGCCAAGCAGGCATCTTCGGTCCCAACGGACAGCTTAGGGCCAAGCAGACAGCTTAGGTCCCAAAAGACAGGATCGGTCCCGTCAGACTGCTTAGGTTCCGGAAGACAGCTTCGTTCCCGGAAGACAGCTTCGGTCCCGGAAGGCAGCTTAGGGCCAAGCAGATAGCTTCGGTCCCGGAAGACAGCTTAGGGCCAAGCAGATAGCTTCGGTACCAGCAGACAGCTTAGGGCCCGACAGACTAGATGTTGACCCATCAGCATGCGTTCCACGCCTCGGACTCAACCACGTTTTCCAGCATGTGAAAACAACCTCCAACAACCTTGTCAGAGGTGGTTACAGTGCGTGGATTACACGCATCTCCCATCTATAAATATAGAGAAAAAAAATAAGCTCAAGAGGACCCTTTGGACGCGGAAGAACAGGCTGTTACCCTGCCGGAATTCTTACCGCTTTCTTTACCTTGTCATTTTCATTAGCCTCTCTTGTATTGACTATGAGTTATTTCATTAGTGAACAGGCTAAGAGCATAATCTGCTCTTAGTCGAGTGGTTTTCACCTCAATTCCTGGGGTTTCCACTATACATCGCTGTGTATTTATTTATTTCCAGCTTTTGATCGTCTTCCACATCTAAAACAAATCAGAACCGAGTTCGTTTGTTGAACGAACCGGACGACTGTCGGTACCCCCTAAAAAGGGACCATAACAGTTTGGCGCCGTCCGTGGGGACGATTCTCTAATCCCATTTGAGTTTTCTACCAGGGATAGGATAATCAAAGGCATGGCGACTGGAACTCTGACAAATAATAGTGACGTGCTTCCCGACAGTCTTCCAGCACCAACATTCACTTTACAGGATTTGGAAGTTGTCGTTAGGAAGGTGGTACTGGAAATTACGTCGGAGAAAAGTGGAACAGAACCACCGGCTGTATCCAGCCCTCTTCCCAGAAGCAGAGGATACGAGAGTGATCCTGACGAACGCAGTACTGATGATGAAGAAATCATCAGGCGTGGCGTCACAACGAGGAGGCCTAGATATCGATCTACTCCTCCCCCTCCGGCCAGAGCTCTGACTCCCGCTCCTGGAAATGACAAGGAGCAGATGCAACGACGAATAGATGAGCTCACCAGGGAGCTGGAGAATATGCGTGCATTGAAGGATTGCGAACCGAATCTGGGACGCAATCCTGGTTTATTTTACAGGGTCATGGAGGCTCCTATCAGACGAAGTAAGGATGACGATTGGTGGCATAATTTTCATGCTGTTCAAACGTCATCCCAGCAATCTGAAGGCGTATCAGCCGCCTTGGGAGATTTGATGCTCCCCTTTTCTGAGGAAATCTGGGCAGCAGTCCCAGATCGGCATTATCGCAACCCCGAGGGGTTGCCGACATTTCGTGGCGATGGTGATCCGATCGATCATGTCGCTAATTTCGAATTACGTATGGGAACGGTTCGGGCCTCTGATTCATTAAAGTGCCGCATCTTCGCAGCAGGATTACAAGGCGATGCCCGAACATGGTTCAAAAATCTGCCGGCCCGATCCATACAGTCGTATGGCAGGTTTATTTTGGCTTTCTCAGAGCAATTCGCTCCAAATGTAGGACCGCCTCGAAGCAGACAGGAACTATATCAGCTAAAATATATCCCGACGAAAATGAGTCTTCGGTCCTTTATGGAGAAATTCAACAGGACCGCCCGGGGCATCAAACTCGAGCTCCGGAATAAAATCGATATTCTACAGCAGGTCTTAAGACCTTGCGCCCTTTCGGCCAGTTTGGTGAAGAGCCCACCATCTACCTTGGGAAAACTTCTTCAGAAAATCAACAAGTATATTAAGGTAGATGAAGCGCTGGGGCTTGGTTATCGGAAGCCTAGCTGGAATTCTGAGCCCGCATGTGATCATAGGATTTCATAAACGAAGAAACAGTAGCGAGAAGTAGCGGCTGTGAGTGAAAAAGACGTCCCCCCGAAGCNTCCAAATGTAGGACCGCCTCGAAGCAGGCAGGAACTATATCAGCTAAAATATATCCCGGCGAAAATGAGCCTTCGGTCCTTCATGGAAAAATTCAATAGGACCGCCCGGGGCATCAAGCTAGAGCTCCGGTATAAAATCGATATTCTACAGCAGGTCCTAGGACCGTGCGGCCTTTCGGCCAGCTTGGTGAAGAGCCCACCACCACCTTGGGAAAGCTTCTTCATAAAATCAACAAGTATATTAAGGTGGATGAAGCGCTGGGGCTTGGTTATCGGAAGCCTAGCAAGAATTCTGAGCCCGCAGGTGATCATAGGGTTTCATACCCGAAGAAACAGTCGCGAGAAGTAGCGGCTGTGAGTGAAAAAGACGTCCCCCCGAAGCAGGAGGACAATCGGGTGTATTGTGAGCTTCATCATAATCGCGATCACCCGACCTTGAAGTGCCCGCTGTTGAAAGAGACAGTAGAGGCAATGAGTAAAGAAAAGCCCGACCGGAATGGTCAGAAGGGTAAGCGAGTGGAATCCCCCCGAAGGGGCCATCAAGGTGACCATCGTCATAGGCCGCGGGGAAGAGATAATCGGGGACAACCCCGAAACTACAACGATCGGACAGATGACCGAAGGTCTCCTCCGCCAGAGCAAGAAAGAGGCCAACACGGTCGTGAGAACCGTGGTCAGGGCCGAAGAAGAATATGGTTGGGCCTTGGCGGCAGAGCCCCACAGAATGAGGGTGGGAGACAGGAGCAGGCTACTCCCCCACCTACTGAAACTGGTGCCCAACCTCCTCGAAATGAGGCGGCACCCAGAGAAGTGGCCGGCGATATTTATGTTATCTCCGGTGGATTGAGAATAAATGAGTCGGTCCAGGATCGAAAGAGAACTGCGCGCAGAGACTCTGCTGAGAGCTCCGAGTCTATAGCGCTTGTAAAATATGATCCCATGGAACGGTCCTCCTTCTTCAGAGAGGACATCACATTCACCCCGGCTGATCGGGAAGGATCATGGATCCATGTGATGATCCTCTTACCATTAGTGGGATCATCGGAAATCGACGTGTCCACAGAATTTTAGTGGATACCGGGGCTTCGTGCAATCTGATGAAGCGCGAAGTCAATGAAATGTTGGGAGATGTTGCTCACGATCCCCCCGATCGCCAACATAACTCTTTGGTCGTTCGACCAAAGGAGCGTTATTCCGTGAGGGAAGATGTTATTTCCCGTTACCCTTGGAGAACCATCCAAGGACCGCTCTGAAGATCTGGAATTCATCATCGTTGAAGTCGACTTGGCTTACAACGCTATTATCGGATGGACCGGCCTAAGTAAGTTTGAGGCGGTCCCTTCTACTTATCACATGATGCTCAAATTCCCCTCCATTCATGGAGTTATTTCTGTTAAGGGGGATCAGAAAGTAGCTAGGCAATGCTACATGAGGATTGACCGATCCGATAGTGAACATCGGATCAACAGCTGGAAGAGATCAAATTCCCCTCCATTCATGGAGTTATTTGTGCGGAACGTTGGCACAGATCAAAAGGGCCCTGGTGGATTTGCTGGAAGAGCTGCCGCACCCGAGGCAAGCAATGGAACCCGTAGGGTTCAAATTGATTAACCTAGTTGAGGATGACTCAACCAAGACAACTCGCATCGGGGCTCATTTAGCCCCGGACTTTGAGAAAGAACTTATCCACTTGCTGAGAAGCCATGTGGATATTTTTGCTTGGACCCCGGATGATGTTCCGGGGATTGACCGATCCGATAGTGAACATCGGATCAACACTGAGCCAGGAACGAAGCCTGTTAGGCAGAAAATGAGACGCTATTCTCCTGATAAGATCGAGATCATCCGGGCTGAAGTGAATAAACTGCTACGGTCGGGATTTATCAGAGAAATCTACTATACTGAATGGGTTGCAAACCCAGTGGTGGTTTCCAAACCGGACGGGAAATGGCGAATGTGCATCGATTTTACCGATGTGAACAAAAGCTGTGAGTCAGACCCTTTCCCGTTGCCGCACATCGACCGACTGGTGGATGCTGTTTCTGGTAGCACCATGATGAGTACCATGGATGCTTATTCTGGGTATCACCAGATCTTCTTAGCTGAGGAAGATCAGAAGAAATCATCATTCATGACCGAAGATGGGGTTTTCTGTTATGTGGTTATGCCCTTCGGTCTCAAAAATGCTGGAGCAACATACCAAAGGTTGGTCAACAAAATCTTTAGAGAGTTGATTGGACATA
>RWGZ01001303.1:505926-720962 GCA_009725065.1 Utricularia reniformis | reverse complement strand
CCCGGTAGTTCGTCAGGAAACACATCACTGTATTCACAAACCACTGGAACAGACTTCAATGGCGTCCCTTCCTTCTCCGTCGTGACGAATGCTAACCAGTTCGATCAATCCTTATATTCCTCATCCTCACTCATATTCGGTTTTCCGACCATCTCCTTTCTCCCTTCCCGCGGCGTACTAAAAGTGATCGTACGTTCCCGACATCTCACCTGCGCATCGTACTTAGATAACCAATCCATTCCAAGTATGACATCGAATCCCATATCCCCTAACTCAATCAAATCTGCCTCTGTTCGCACTGTGTCCACTTCCACCGTGCATCCTTTATAGATTCTATTTGCCTCCATGGCTTCGGATCCCGGTGTTTTTACTTTGATTTTAGCGTTACTTCCCATTATCCCAAACCGTTTCGCTAACTTCTCCGACACAAACGAATGTGTCGCCCCACGGTCAAATAATACGAAAGCTGTAAAGCCGTTAATAAGTAGTGTACCTGCCACGACGTCATCAGCCTCCGAGGCATGTTCCTTGTTTACAGCGAACACTCGAGCATCATCGGTAATCCTCTCGCTTGCCCTGTTTTTTGTTACACCGGTTTCGATCCTCCTCCTCTTCAGGCAATCTTTGGCAAAGTGTCCTTCTTGGCCGCACTTGAAACAACTGTTCGCTCCTGCTAGGCATTCTTCAAAATGGTTCTTCCCGCATTTGCCGCACGCCGGCCTGAACGAGGGTCCTTGTGCCGATCCGAAACTCTCCGTAGTGATATTTCCTTTCCAATCCCCGTCACTGAACTTCGTTCCTCGCAGAACTTCTGGTGAGTTCCTAATCCATTCTCCGCAATCCTCCATCTACTCGGACTGCCGCCGCCACCAAAATTAAGAATTCTTCGTCGTCGCGGCTATACATAGTCAGTTTCACCTTTTCATTCAGCTCTTCTGTAAAGTGGTGCATTTTTTACTGTTCACTCGCCATGATCTCAGGGGCGTACATGCCTAGTTCTATGAATTTCTGCATGTACTCCATTACTGGGCGGTTTCCTTGAGTCAATCTCGACCCACTTATCTTTCTTAAGTCCTTTCGGCACGTAGTAATCCAAGAACGCATTCTAAAACTTCTCCCAAGAGATGGGTCCATACTTCAGTAGTGAGGTCGACACGCTCCTTCACCATCGGGCAGTGCTACCGTCGAACCATAGCGGGGCCAATCCTACCCTAAGCTCCTCTAAGGCTTCGATCAGCTCGAACTTCTCCACAAGGCAGATAATCCACGCCTCCGCGTCCCCCATCTTATCCCCCGTGAAACTGTTCATCCAAGCCTTCTTTAACGCCTCATTGTAGTACATTCTACCCTTTTCGGGTCTTGCCACTGGTTCCATTTGCACGGAGTTTCCCCTCTTCGTCTGTCCCTTTCTTATTGCGCTAACTAGGGAACTCGCCATGGTTTGGAACAGATCCATGAGACCTTCCTGGCTGAACGTGAGAGGCGTCGATGAGTCCGCAACCGGAGTCTCTGTCGCCGGTGCCTGTTCTGATGCATTGCTATCCTCCTCTCGGTTTCCATGCGCTCTCGTCCAAGCCGCCATTCCTACATTAAGCTTTCGTTATGTCTACGCCTACTCATTCCATCCGTTACATTCTATGCCCATCCCTTCCTATGGTCGGTTGTCCTCCTACGAGTTTCCTAGACTCTTCTACGTAGGACCGCACCGTTAAAGGTTTAGTAACTATGTTACGCTCATATACTATTTTGTAACGACCCTAATTCGGGCCTAACAGTTTTGATGAAACGTGCTAAATAAAACGAAATGATCGAAAGTAAATTTAAAACATAGTTCGAAAACGTTAAAGTTCGACAACATAATTTAGAGTGTTCTCCAAAGACCAGACTCTATCACCGGACAAAGGACGACCTCTTCCCCATGCCTTCCTCATACCTCGTCCGCGTCACCTACAAAATCTGTAAAGCGGTCACAATTTATTAAAGGAAACTTCACACACGCTACACGTTATCTATTCATTTCGTAATTAAACTGTACACCCACGCGCGAATAGTTCCTTTTCAACCGTTTTCTTATTTCCTTCTTCTTTTACCCTTATCATTCCCCTCATACTTTAACTTTACTGTTGCCGAGAGTAACATGCTCGGTGCATGTCCCCCCCAAGCAAACCGTTAGCTGCTGGATGACTCGACGGGCCATATGATTTCATTCCCCGGGTGGGTACTTAGGTGCTACCCCTTTTTCCACCCGGATTCGTTCTGCCCTTTTCGTACGTATCTTTTCCTCTTTGGAACTTATCGCTCCCTTCATCATGCATGCCCTTCCATTGGCGAATCGTGTGCTAGGCACGATGCCGGGTTCGGTCGGACGGTCCATCCTTCCTTACCCCGAGTCTTATTACTATCTTTCTCGTTCATTCGTGTATTTTCTTTCTTCTTTATTAACCCAATCCCGTTCCCTAAGTCTGAACCTTCCCTTACTATATTGTGTCCATTCCGCTTACCGTTTGCTTTCGCTTGTTATAATCTTCCCTTGCTTCCCTGCATTTCGTAACAGGTCTTAGTACTCGATTTCTGACTTTAATGTCTTATTGTTAACTATGTGATTACCGTAGACCCTATGTGTCCTTCTCCTGCCACGATCCGACGTTGAGACTTAACGAAAACAATCAAATTTAGTATTTCCGCGATAATTCTCTTCTTCTTTAAAAATTCGCGATAATTTGTGTTGTAACTAGGATCCGCGATAATTTTTG
The DNA here is from genome assembly GCA_009725065.1 of Utricularia reniformis. Lineage (NCBI taxonomy): Eukaryota > Viridiplantae > Streptophyta > Magnoliopsida > Lamiales > Lentibulariaceae > Utricularia > Utricularia reniformis. The sequence continues at coordinate 718,209 of RWGZ01001303.1, read as the reverse complement.
TGCTGAAATCAAAATCCACGATAATTTGTGCTAGAATCAAGATCCGCGACAATTTTACACTTCAAGCATTTTCGCGACAATTTTTTCTTCAACATTTCCACGATAATGTCCCACAGAATGGTTTTCGCGACAATAATTGTCTTTCTAAAAAATCGCGATAATTTTCCAAAGCTTGCAAATTCGCTACAATTTTTCAAGCACAAAATTTCTGCGACAATTTCCTTCTTCTACGACAATTTCCGAATTTTCGTGTCTTAATGATAATTAACGCGTTTTTGGGCCTCTCCATCCCTATTTATAGACATATTAACTTTTCTAATTCACACTTTAACCTCTCCTTCTTTTCATTTTGACCCCTCCTTTATCTTTTTCTTTACTTTTCTATTTTTCGTTTCCTTTTACGTTCTTTCATTCCCGTATCCCTCGTTATTCCTTGTCTAGACTTTACCGCTACATTCCCTACTATTTGTTCTGTCATACCTTTTTCCTGGCTATTACACTGACTCCCACATTCCTCTTTTTGTGGCGTATTTCGTAAGTACAAGGGCCGTTTCCCAAGAATGAATGCCGTTGAAGGGGGTGTTTAAGTTCGTAGTGAGTTCTGGCAGAATCGCAACTCATTCATGGGACTGGGCAAGTGCATGAGCATCTAACTTGCCAAAGCGATCACTGCGACTTGGGAGCCTTGCGGATAAGAAGCTTTGGTCACCAGTCCAGACTCGTCCTAAGTCATCACACTCCAGGATCGGTCCATCACTCAATTAGAAACAATTTGTTTTGTACTTACTTGTTTTCTGCTTTCATTTAAATGAACGTACGTTTATTGTGTCAAACCTATTAATCAAAGGTTCACAAGAAATTCCGCCTTAAATTCATGACATTCCAAGTTCGGGGGATTTCGTCACCATCCCATGTTTGAAGTTTATACGCACCAGATAACATTTTCTTCGATATTCGATACGATCCCTCTCAATTTCAGTTTAGCTTTCCAACATTCCTTTACAAGTTTATGCTTCTCAGGACGAGGTCTCCATCAAAGAATTCCTTGGGAGGACACGCTAATTATGGGCCCCTTCTATAGCTCGCTGATATGCACACATCCGTGCGTAAATCGATCGCTCTTTTCCTCGATCATCTCGAGATCCAACAATCTCCTTTCACCGTTCATATGTTCATCATACTGAGATATCCGGGGCAATCGGATTGCAACCTCTACCGGGCTAACTGCTTAAGACCCGTACACTAATGAGAAGGGTTATTCCTGGGTCGTTGAGCAAGGTGTAGTTCGTTATGTCCATAGGACCTCGTAGATATGTTTAGGCCATTTCCCTCCAAAATCTTCTAACTTGGTCTTCAATCCTTTCAGGATAACCTTGTTAGATACCTCTTTAAGTCCATTAGTTTGGGGATTGACCACTGATGAGAAATGCTGGGCAATGCACAGATTGATACAGAAATCCCATACACTTTTTCCACGGAACTGGGTCCAATTATCTGATATGAGTGCCCGGGGATCCCCGAAGCGGCTTACAATATTTCTCCATAAGAAGTGTTTGACGAAATTCTCTGAGATGACGGCTACGCTACTGCTTCTGCTTCAATCCACTTCGAATAATAATCAACTGCCACAATACAGAATTTCCTTTGCCCTATTGACCAAGGAAAAGGTCCAAGAATATCGATCCCCCATCTGTCAAACGGACAAGGCAATGGGGTGACCGATAAGGGAGCCCAAGGCAGCTGTGGGATCGGAGCATGGTACTGGCATATGGCAAAACGTTTGGTGTATTTCTTGGCATCTCCAAGCAACGTCATCCAAAAATATCCGGCTTTGATGACGCGTTGATATAAGGATCGAGCCCCTGAATGAATGATGCATATCCCTTCATGAACATAAATTTTGACGGCTTCAGCCTCAATAGGGGATAAGCAACGCAAAAGCGGGCCCTCAAAACTCTTTTTAAACAATCGTCCGTCAATCAGGACAAATCTCTTAGCCCGCACATCTATTTTTCTGGCTTCTGACTTGTCTTCTGGAAGATAGTCGTTTGTTAGATATTTAATAAAGGGATCCATCCAATTGGTTCCCCAGGAGATTCAGTAGCGCTAATATTCAAGCCCTTGAGTTCATGGCATAGAGCCCCAATTTCTTCAACTGACTGTTCGGTCATCGATATTTCGACTAAAGGTCGGTCCTGGATATAGACCGAAATAGTGGTCGGCTGAATGTCAGGTATGCTCGCGGCCAACCTGGCGAGTGGGTCAGCAACCTTATTCTATTCCCATGGCACGTGGTTAAGTGAAAATTCACTGAATTTTTTGTATAATTCCAGGACTTTGCACAATATAATTTCATCATTAGATCATGAGTTTCAAATCTCCATGCGAACTGTTCCACTACTAACTTTGAGTCTGAAAACATTCGCACTTTGCTAATGCCCATCTTTCGGGCCAGGATCATTCCCGATAATACAGCTTCGTATTCTACCACATTATTTTTTCAAACAAAGGAAATTTTAACTGCGGAATGAATAAGATCACCTTGTAGCGTTGTGAGGGTAATGCCCGCCCCTCTTTCTCCGAAGGTCGACCCATCAACATGGACCGTCCAATGATCATTCACTTGGTTTAGATATATGGCCGATCGGGTCATTTCAACCACAAAATCAGCTAGAACCTGAGCCTTGATCGCCCTTCGGGGCAAGAATTCTAGATACATAGAGCTGAGTTTGATAGCCCATTTTGCTAACCTCTCATTCAAATCCGGTTGCTTAAGGAACACTTTCAGAGGCTGGTCGGTGTTGACATATAATGTTCGGCCTTCGAAACAATTCTTCAGATAAGATACAGCTTTCTTCAAAGCCAGCATGACTTTTTCCAGGGTGGAGTATCTGGTTTCGGCAGATACCAGAGAATGACTTACATAATAAACGTGTTTGTGAACATCATCTCGGATGGTCACTAGTGCTGCGCTGATGCAACTTCAGATACTGCAAAGGTTTATCACAAGTTGGGCTCACCATCACCGGGGGAGTGCTTAAATAAGTCTTCATCTCTGAAAAGTCCCGATCGCATTCTTCGGTCCAGTCTATATGACTTGCTTTTCTTAGCACTCAGAGAAAAGGCAGAGCCCAGTCTATGGATCTTGAAATAAATCTGCTTAGCGCAGCGAGTTAGCCAGTAAGCCTATGAAATTCTCTTTTGTTTCTTGGAGGTTGCATATCAATGATAACATGCGCTTTCTCAGGGTTAACCTCTATCCCTTTTTCTGAAACGTAATATCCTAAAAACTTTCCTCTTCGGATCCCGAAGCAGCATTTGTTTGGATTTAGTTTGAGCTTATGTTTGCGGCATACTTCAAAAAAACCAGACAAATAAGAAATATGATTTTCATCATTCATAGATTTAACAATCATGTCATCAACATATACTTCCATCATATGGTCGATAAGGTCTCTAAAGATTTTTTTGACCAACGTTTGATATGTTGCTCCAGCATTTTTCACACCGAACGGCATGACCACATAGCAATAAACGCCATCTTCGGTCATGAATGATGACTTCTTCTTATCTTCCTCAGCCAGAAAGATTTGATGGTACCCGGAGTAAGCATCCATGGTACTCATCATTGTGCTGCCAGACATAGCATTTACCAGTCGGCCAATATGCGGCAGCGAGAAAGGGTCCGATTCACAGCTTTTGTTAACATAGGTAAAGTGGATGCACATTCGCCATTTCCCGTCGGGTTTGGAGACCACTACTGGGTTCGCAACCCATTCAGTATAGTGAATCTCTCTGATGAATCCTGACCGTAGCAATTTATTCACCTCAGCCAGGATAATCTCGATTTTTTCGGGAGAATAGCGTCTCCTTTTCTACCTAACAGGCTTTGTTCCAGGCTCGGTGTTGATCCGATGCTTAGTATCGGATCGGTCAAACCCCGGAACATCGTCCGGGGTTCAGGCGAATATATCCACATGGCTTCTCAGCAAATGGATCAGATCCTTTTCAAAAGCAGGGGTTAAGTGTGCCCCAATGCTAGTAGTTTTGGTTGAGTCATCCGCAACCAGATTAATTAGTTTGAACCCAACGGGTTCCATTGCTTTCCTTGGGTGCGGCGGCTCTTAAAGCAAATCCACCCGTCCTTCTTAACAGGTGCCAAAGTTCGGCACGAGCTCATGTAGCATTGTCTGGCTACTTTTTGAACCCCATTTACATAAATAACTCTATGAACGGAGGGGAATTTGAGCATCATATGTGTTATGATCCCTTTTTAGGGGGTACCAACAGTCATCCGGTTCGTCAGCAAATGAACTCGGTTTTGATTTTTTTTAGATGTGAAATACGATTTAAACTGGAAAGAATAAATGGACACGGCGATTCATAGTGGAAACCCAGGAATTTGGGAGAAAACCACTTGACTAAGAGTGAATTGAGCTCATAGCTTGTTCACTAATCGAATAATTCATACAAAATACAGAAGAGGCTTAATGAAAATGACAAACGAATAGAAAGCAGTAAAAACTCCGGTAGGGTAACGGCCTGTTCTTACGCATCCAAAGGGTCCTGATATTTCCGTCGTCGCACTTTGTATTTATAGAGTCAGTGGCGTGTGTAAATCACGCTCTGTAACCGCCTCTGACAGGTTTGTTAGAGGTTGTTGTCGCGCGATGTAAAACGAGGCTGGGACCGAGGTGTGGTCTGCGTGATCGGGCCCGAGGCGTAGTAAATGTGTGGAGGCTCAAAGCGTGGAAAACGTGGGTTTATAACCGTTCTGACCGAACCATGGAGCCAGTTACCAGAAAACGCTTTATTTCGCCAAGGCCATCTTCGGTCCTGTCGTGGAACATCGGGCCACTGTTCGTTAAGTGTGTAAGTGGGCTGCAAAGGTTTGTTTCTACCATTTGAATCGGCCCCATTGTTAATGGGCCTTATCCGTCATGGGGTGCCCGGTCCTAGATGTAACGACCCTAACTTGGGCCTAGCTGTTTTGTTAAAACGTGCTAAATAAAATGAAAACATTCGAATGTATATTTAATACGTAGTTCGAAAACATCAAAGTTCGACAGCATAATTTAGAGTATTCTCCAATGGACCGGACTCTATCACCGGACAACCGACGACCTCCTTCCCATGCAGATCTCATACCTCGTCCGCGTCACCTACAAAATCTGTAAAGCGGTCACAATCTATTAAAGGATACTTCACACACGCTACACATTATCATTTCATTTCTTAACAACACCGTACACGCACATGTGAATCATTCCACTTAACCGTTTTCTTATTTCCCTCTTCTTTTACCCTTATCATTCCCATCATACTTTAACTTTACTGTTGCCGAGAGTAACATGCTCGGTGCATGTCCCGCCCAAGCCAACCGTTAGATGTTGGATGACTCGACGGGCCATATGCTTCCCTTCCCCGGGTGGGTACTTAGGCGCTACCTCTTTTTCCACCCGGATACGTTATGCCCTTTTTCGGACGTATCTTTTCCTCTTTGGAACTTATCATTCCCTTCAACAGGCATGCCCTTCCTTTGGCAATCGTGTACTAGGCACGATGCCGGGTTCGGTCAGACGGTCCATCCTTCCTCACCCCGAGTCTTATTAACATTTATCTCGTTCATTCGTGTCCTTTCCTTTCTTCTTTATTAACCCAATCCCATTCCCTAAGTCTGAACCTTCCCTTACTTTATTGTGTTCACTCCGCTTACCGTTCGCTTTAGCTTGTTATAATCTTTCCGGGCTTCCCTGCATTTCGTTACAGGTCTTAGTTATTCAAATTCCGACGTTATTATCTTATTGTTGACTACGTGATTACCATAGACCCTACGTGTCCTTTTCCTCCCACGATCATACGTTGAGACGAAACAAAAACACTCGAACATAGTATTTCCCCGATAATTCACTTTTTCCTTGAAATCCGTGACAATTCTACACTAGGACCGAAATACGCGACAATTCTATACTGGGGCCGAAATCCACGACAATTCTATACTGGGGCCGAAATCCGCGACAATTTCATGCTATGCTCAAATCCACGATAATTTGTGCTATAAGTGGAAATCCGCGACAATTTTACACTTCGTAAATTTCCGTGACAATTTCGTTCTTCCTCATTTCCGCGACAATAATTGCTCGTCCTAAAATCCGCGATAATTTTACACACGTTAAAATCCGCGACAATTTTGCATTACAAAATTTTCGCTAGAATTTTCCTTCTTCGCGGCCATTTTCGAATTTTCGTGTCTTAATGATGATTAACTCGTTTTTGGGCCTCCCCACCCCTATTTATAGACATCCAAACTTTTCTAATTCACACATTAACCCCTCCTTCCTTTGCTTTTTGACCCCTCCTTTATCTTTTACTTTACTTTTCTATTTTTCGTTTCCTTTTCGTTCTTTCGTTTCCGTATCCCTCGTTATTCATTGTCTATACTTTACCGCTACATTCCCTACTATTTGTTCCATCATACCTTTTTCCTGGCTATTACACTAATGCCCCAGCAAATTTCATGGATTTGATTAATCGGGTATTTCGTCGGTACCTAGACAAGTTCGTGGTGGTGTTCATTGACGACATCCTAGTTTACTCTCGCAACCAGGAGGAACACGAGCAACATCTGAGAATAGTATTATAGACTCTCCGACAAGAGAATTTGTATGCCAAATAATACAAGTGCGAATTCTGGATGGACAACATAGCTTTTCTAGGCCACGTGATATCAGCAGGAGGGGTGACGGTAGACCCAACAAAGATAGAGACAGTAACGAATTGGCCCGGACCGACAAATGCTCGAGAAGTAAGGAGCTTCTTAGGATTGGCCGGGTACTATAGGAAGTTCATCGAGGGGTTCGCAAAGATTGCTAAACCGTTGACAAATCTGTCCCAAAAAAAACGAGGTATACGTGGGATGAGAAATGTGGAGAGTTTCGAATGTCTCAAAACGAAATTGACATCTGCACCAATACTAGTATTACCCACACCAGGACAGGACTTCACGGTATACAGCGACGCATCGAAGGAAGGACTCGGGTGTGTACTGATGCAGGGAGGGAAAGTTCTAGCATATGCATCCCGTCATTTGAAGATACACGAGTTGAGCCATCCGACACACGATTTGGAGACATTACCTGTACGGTGTGAAGTGTGAGATATTCACCGAAAACAAGAGTTTGAAGTACCTATTCACTCAGAGGGAGCTTAACATGAGACAACAGAGATGGTTGAAACTGATAAAAGATTGTGATTTGGATATTCAGTACCACCCCGGAAAGGCAAACCAGGTAGCCGATGCACTGAGCCGGAAGACTCATGGCGTACTATCCAACACGTTGGTAAGGCAAATGGAGAACCTACAACTGGAAGTGGTAGAGTCGACCACAGTCATGATAGGAACGGTTACAGCGAAGCCGGCGATACTGGAGGAGGTACTAGAAGCACATATATCAGACCCCGAGAAACCCGTAACGCCAAAAGATTGAAACATAACCGATAAATCGAAAATAAGCAAAGGAAGCGATGGGCTAATCCGAATGAAAGAACGTGTATGGGTAACAAATAGGCCAGATGTAACGACCCTAATTTGGGCCTAGTTGTTTTGTTAAAACATGATAATTAAAACGGAAATATTCGGAAGCAAATTTAAAACATAGTTCGAAACATTAAAGTACGACTGCATAATTTAGAGTGTTCTCCGAAGGACCGGACTCTATCACCGGACAACCGACGACCTCCTTCCCCGTCCCTATCATATCTCACCTGCGTCACCTACAAAATCTCTAAAGCGGTCACAATCTATTAAAGGAAACTTCACACACACTACACATTATCTTTCTTACTTCTTAGTTACATCTTACACACACACATGAACCATTTCACTTAACCGTTTTCTTATTTCCCTCTTCTTTTACCCTTATCATTTCCATCATTCATTAACTTTTCTGTTGCCGAGATTAACATGCTCGGTGCATGTCCCGCCCAAGCCAACCGTTAGCTGTTGGATGACTCGACGGGCCATATGCATCCCTTCCCCGGGTGGGTACTTAGGCGCTACCCCTTTTTCCACCCGGATCCGTTCCGCCCTCTTCGTACGTATCTTTTCCTCTTTGGAACTTATCGTTCCCTTCATCAGGCATGCCCTTCCTTTGGCGAATCGTGTACTAGGCACGATGCCGGGTTCGGTCGGACGGTCCATCCTTCCTCACCCCGAGTCTTATTATCATTTATCTCGTTCATTCGTATCATTTCTTCCTTCTTTATTAACCCAATCCCATTCCTTAAGTCTGAACCTTCCCTTACTATATTGTGTTCACTCCGCTTACCGTTTGCTTTAGCGTATTATAATCTTCCCGTGCTTCCCCTGCATTTCATAACAGGTCTTAATTATTCGAATTCTGACGTTATCATCTTATTGTTAACTATGTGGTTACCGTAGACCTCACGTGTACTTTTCCTCCCACGATCCGACTTCGGGACGTAACGAAAACACTCGAACTTAGTATTTTCGCGACAATTCTACTTCTGCCCTGAAATTCGCGATAATAATACCCTAGGATTAAAATTCGCGACAATATTGCACTGGGATGAAATCCGCGATAATTTATGCCTTACTGGAAATCCGCGACAATTTTACTCTTCGTGAATTTTCGCGACAATTTTGCCTTCGTAAATTTTCGCGACAATTTTTGTTCTTCAAAATTTTCGCGACAATTCTTGCCTTCAACTTTTTCGCGATAATTTTGTGCCTTGGAGATTTTCGCGATAATTTTCCTTCTTTGCGGGAATTTTCGGATTTTCGGGTCTTAATGATGATTAACCCGTTTTTGGGCCTCCTCACTCCTATTTATAGACATCCTAACTTTTCTAATTCACACTTTGACCCCTCCTTCCTTTACTTTTGACCCCTCTTTTATCTTTTTCTTTAATTTTCTATTCTTCGTTCCCTTTTACGTTCTTTCGTTCCCGTATCTCTCATTATCTCTCGTCTAGACTTTACCGTTACATTCCCTACTATTTTTTTTGTCTTACCTTTTTTCTCGGCTATTACAATATTGCACTGGGATGAAATCCGCGATAATTTATGCCTTGCTGAAAATCCGCGACAATTTTACTCTTCGTGAATTTCCGCGACAATTTTTGCCTTCGTAAATTTTCGCGACAATTTTTGTTCTTCAAAATTTTCGCGACAATTCTTGCCTTCAACTTTTTCGCGATAATTTTATGCCTTGGATATTTTCGCGATAATTTCCTTCTTCGCGGGAGTTTTCGAATATTTGGGTCTTAATGATGATTAGCTCATTTTTGGGCCTCCTCACCCCTATTTATAGACATCCTAACTTTTCTAATTCACACTTTGACCCCTCCTTCCTTTACTTTTGACCCCTCTTTTATCTTTTTCTTTAATTTTCTATTCTTCGTTCCCTTTTACGTTCTTTCGTTCCCGTATCTCTCATTATCTCTCGTCTAGACTTTACCGTATCATTCCCTACTATTTGTTTTGACATACCTTTTTCTCGGCTATTACACCAGAGCTAAGGAAGAAGATTATGGTAGAAGCACACAGTTCAGCTTTCTCATTTCACCCAGGAAGTACTAAGATGTATCGGGACCTAAAGACGCACTCATGGTGGAATGGAGTGAAAAACGAGATTGCAATCATTGTGGCCAAATGCAAAAATTGCCAACGAGTTAAGGCCGAACACCAATGCCCGAGAGGCGAGCAACAACCCTTAGAAATCCCAGAGTGGAAATGGGATAGCATCGGCATGGACTTTGTGGTAGGATTACCCCAGAGCCCACGGAAGAACCACGCAATATGGGTGGTGGTGGACAGTCTTACGAAGGCGGCTCACTTCTTAGCAGTCAAGACAACGTACGGAGTGGGCAGGCTAGCCAGAATATATGTGGATAACATAGTCAAATTACATGGAGTTCCAGTAAACATCGTTTCAGACAGAGACACGAGATTCACGTATAGATTTTGGCAAAGTTTACAGAAGTCGTTCGGAACCCAGTTATGCTTGAGCACAACCTATCAGCCACAGATGGATGGTCAGACTGAGAGAACCAACCAAATGATGGAGGATATGTTACGGGTATATGTGTTGGAGTTTAAGGGAGGTTGGGAGGATTTCCTACCACTAGTGAAATTTGCGTACAATAATAGCTTGCAGAGATGCATCGGCATGGCCCCATATGAGGCATTGTCTGGGAGGAAGTGTCGTACACCGCTATGCTGGGATGAGGTGGGAGAGAAAACGACCACGGGGACAGAATTGGTAGAAGTCACCATTGAAAAGGTGGCCGTGGTACGAAAGAACATTAAGGCGGCACAGAACCAATACAAAAGTTGTGCAGACACAAAAAGGATTGCGCCTACCGAAAGGTATCACCGATGTAGGATTTGCTAAGGACCAAAAGGACAGGGAGGATGAGTCCCCGGTAGATCGGACCAGATGAGGTAGAACGAAGGATCGGAAACCTAGCATATCAGCTGAAGCTTCCGGAGGAAATGGTGGGGATACACAACGTGTTCCATGTATCCCAACTGAGGAGGAGGGTGACTCATGGAATACAAGAATGTGTGGGGGAACCCATGGAGATAACCTCGGAACTAACGTACGAGGTAATCACAGTAAAGATCCTTGGCAGGGAGGAAAGAAAGCTCAGAAATAAACAAATCCCCATGGTGAAAGTACAATGGTCCAATAAAGGAGAGAGGGAAGTTACATGGAAAACGGAACGAAAGATTAGAGAGAGAGCGCCGGAATTAATGGAAGATTGGTACGCACGAGTTTCGGGACGAAACTCAAAATGAGTGGGGAAGGATGTAATAGCCAGGACAAAGGTATGATGGAACAAATAGTAGGGAATGTAGCGGTAAAGTCTAGACGAGGAATACCGAGGGATACGGGAATGAAAGAACGTAAAAGGAAACGAAAAATAGAAAAGTAAAACAACAGATATAGGAGGGGTCAAAATGAAAAGAAGGAGGGGTTAAAGTGTGAATTAGAAAACTTAGGATATCTATAAATAGGGGTGGTGTAACGAACCTAACTTGGGCCTAGCTGTTTTGTTAAAACGTGTTAATAAAACGGAAACATTCGAATGTAAACTTAAAACGTAGTTCGAAAACATCAAAGTTCGAAAGCATAATTTAGAGTGTTCTCCAAAGTACCGGACTCTATCACCGGACAACCGACAACCTGTTTCTCATGCCCCTCTCATACCTCGTCCGCGCCACCTACAAAATCTGTAAAGCGGTCACAATCTATTAAAGGAAACTTCACACACGCTACACATTATCTATTCATTTCTTAATTACACCGTACACACACACATGAATCATTTCTTTTAACCGTTTTCTTATAACCCTCTTCTTTTACCGTTATCATTCCCATCATACTTTAACTTTACTGTTGCCGAGAGTAACATGCTCGGTGCATGTCCCGCCCAAGCCAACCGTTAGCTGTTGGATGACTCGACGGGCCATATGCTTCCCTTCCCCGGGTGGGTACTTAGGCGCTACCCCTTTTTCCACCCGGATCCGTTCTGCCCTTTTTGTACGTATCTTTTCCTCTTTGGAACTTATCGTTCCCTTCTTCAGGCATGCCCTTCCTTTGGCGAATCGTGTACTAGGCACGATGCCGGGTTCGGTCGGACGGTTCATCCTTCCTCACCCCGAGTCTTATTAACATTTATCTCGTTCATTCGTGTCGTTTCCTTTCTTCTTTATTAACCCAATCCCATTCCCTAAGTCTGAACCTTCCCTTACTATATTGTGTTCACTCCGCTTACCATCTCCTTCGCCCGTTATAGTCCCTTCGTGCTTCCATGCATTTCGTAACAGGTCTTAGTACTCAATTCCCGATGTTATTATCTTATTGTTAATGATGTGATTACCGTAGACCTTACGATACGGCGTTGGAACGCGACGAAAACACCCGGTTCTTAGAATTTCCGCGATAATTCCCTTCAGAACCAAAATTTCGCGATAATTTTCTTCTCTGGGCCAAATCCGCGATAATTTCCTTCTTCGATATTTTTTCGCGATAATTTCCTCCTTCGTTACAAATTCGCGATAATTTCCTTCTTAGAAATTTTACGTGATAATTTTGCTCTTCGTTACAAATCCGCGATAATTTTGCTCTTCCCCACAAATCCGCGACAGTTTTTGCCTTGTTTCAAAATTCGGGATAATTCTCTTGCATCATTATTTCGCGATAATTTTGCATGCATGAAAATTCGCGATAATTTTCACTTTCGCGAAAGTTTTCGTGTTTTGCGGGTTTTTTCATGAATTTTTGTGGCTTAATGATAATTAACTCATTTTTGGACTTCCCCACCCCTATTTATAGACATCTTAACTTCTTCAATTCACATTTTGACCCCTCCTTCTTTTCATTTTGACCCCTCTTTTATCTTTTGCTTTACTTTTCTATTTTTCGTTTCCTTTTACGTTCTTTCATTCCCGTATCCCTCATTATTTCTTGTCTAGACTTTACCGCTACCCTCCCTACTATTTGTTCCATCATACCTTTTTCCTGGCTATTACATCCTTCCAAACTTATTTTGAGTTTCGTCCCGAAACTCGTGCGTACCAATCTTCCATTAACTCCGGCGCTCTCTGTCTAATCTCTCGTTCCGTTTCCCATGTAGCTTCCCTCTATCCTTGATTGGACCATTGTACTTTCACCATGGGAATTTGTTTGTTTCTGAGCCTTCTTTAGTCTCTGCCAAGGATCTTTACTGGGACTTCCTCGTACGTTAGTTCCGAGGTTATCTCTATGGGTTCCCCCACACATTCTTGAATTCCTTCAGTCACCCTCCTCCTCAGTTGGGATACATGGAACATGTTGGGTATCCCCCCATTTCCTCCGGAAGCTTCAGCTGATATGCTAGGTTTCCGATCCTTCGTTCCACCTCGTATGGTCTGATATACCGGGGACTCAGCTTACCTGTCCTTGTCTTTAGCACCCCTTTCATCGGTGATACCTTTAGGTAGGGGTCTCCTTTTTTGTGTTTGCCCAACTTTTGTATCGGGCATGTGCCGCCTTAATGTTCTTTCGTACCACTGCCACTTTTTCAATGGTGACTTCCACCAATTCTGTTCCCGTGGTCATTCTCTCTCCCACCTCATCCCAGCATAGCGGTGTACGAAACTTCCTCCCGTACAATGCCTCATATGGGCCCATGCCAATGCTGCTCTGAAAGATATTATAAAACGCAAATTCCAGTAGCGGTAGGAAGTCCTCCCAACCTCCCTTAAACTCCAACACACATGGCCGTATCATATCCTCCATAATTTGGTTGGTTCTCTCGGTCCGACCATCCGTCTGTGAGTGATAGGTTGTGCTCATGCATAACTGGGTTCCAAGTTATTTCTGTAAACTTTGCCAAAATCTAGACGTGAATCTCGGGTCTCTCTCTGACACGATGTTTACTGGAACTTCATGTAATTTAACTATGTGATCCACATATATTCTGGCTAGCTTGTCTACTCCGTACGTTGTCTTGACTGCTAAGAAATGAGCCGCCTTTGTAAGACGGTCCACCACCACCCATATCGCGTGGTTCTTCCATGGCCTCTTGGGTAGTCCTACCACAAAGTCCATGCCGATGCTATACCTTTTCCTCTCTGGAATCTCTTAGGGTTGTCGCTCGCCTTTCGGGCGTTGGTGTTCGGCCTTAACTTGTTAGCACTTTTCGCATTTGGCCACAAAGTTTGCAATCTCATTTTTCATTCCATTCCACCACCAGTGCGTCTTTAGGTCCCGATTCATCTTAGTACTTCCTGGGTGAACTGAGAAAGCCGAACTATGCGCTTATGCCATAATCTTCTTCCTTAGCTCGGGCCTGTTTGGTACCCATATCCGTTCATTCATTCGGATTAGCCCATCGCTTGCTTTGTTTATCTTTGATTTATCGGTTCTGTTTCCCTCTTTTCGCGTTACGGGTTTCTCGGAATCTAATATTTGTGCTTCTAGTACCTCCTCCAGTATCTCTAGCTTCGCGGTAAAAGTCCTTAACATGACTGTGGTCGACTCTACCACTTCGAGTTGTAGGTTCTCCATTTCCCTTAGCAACGTGTTGGCTAGCATGCCATGAGTCTTCCTGCTCAGTGCATCGGCCACTTGGTTTGCCTTTACGGGGTGGTACTGAATGTCCAAATCGTAATCTTTTATCAGTTCCAACCATCTCCGTTGTCTCATGTTAAGCTCTCTCTGCGTGAATAGGTACTTCAAACTCTTGTGGTCGGTGAATATCTCACACTTCACACCGTACAGATAATATCTCCAAATCTTGAGTGCGAATACCACCGCGGCTAATTCTAAATCGTGTGTCGGATAGTTCAACTCGTGTATCTTCAATTGACGGGATGCATATGCTATTACTTTCCTTCCCTGCATCAGTACACACACGAGTCCTTCTTTCGATGCGTCGATGTATACCGTGAAGTCATGTCCTAGTGTGGGTAATACTAGTATTGGTGCATATGTCAATTTCGTATTGAGACATTCGAAACTCTCTTCACATTTCTCATCCCACGTATACTTCGTTTCCTTTCGGGTTAAATTTATCAACGGTTTAGCAATCTTTGCGAACTCCTCGATGAATTTCCGATAGTACTCGGCTAATTTTAAGAAGCTCCTTACTTCTCGAGCATTTTTCAGTCTGGCCCATTCATCACTGTCTCTTTCTTTGTTGGATCTACCGTCACCCCTCCTGCTGATATCACGTGGCCTAGAAAAGCTATGATGTCCATCCAGAATTCACACTTGATGTATTTGGCATACAACTTCTCTTGTCTGAGAGTCTGTAATACTATTCTCAGATGTTGCTCGTGTTCCTCCTGGTTGCGAGAGTAAACTAGGATGTCGTCAATGAACACCACCACGAACTTGTCTAGGTATTGACGAAATATCCGATTCATCAAATCCATGAAAATTGATGGGGCATTAGTCAATCCAAACGGTACCACCGTGCATTCGTAATGGCGGTACCTCATTCGAATGGATGTCTTCGGTATGTCTTTTTCTCTTACTCGGACTTGATGATACCCTAACCTCAAGTCTAATTTTGAGAACCCTTTCGCGCCTTGTAACATATCACACAAGTCGTCGATCCTACGCCACGGATACTTGTTCTTTATCGTGACCTTGTTTAACTCCAGGTAGTCGTAATACTGTCTTAACTCGCCGCTTTTCTTTCTGACAAATAACACTAGTGCTCCCAAGAGGAGTTGCTTGGCCTAAGAAATCCTTATTCCAATAGTGACTCAATCTGCTGTTTCAGTTCCTACATTTCTCTGGGTGCTATTCGGTATGGAGACTTGGAGATCGGTTGTGTACTAGGGAGTAGTTCTATTTCCATTTCCACTTCTCTCTGAAGCGGTTGACCCGGTAGCTCGTCAGGAAATACATCATTGTATTCACAAACCACTGGAACAGACTTCAATGGCGTCCTTCTTTCTCCGTCGTGATGAATGCTAGCCAGTTCGATCGATCCTTATATTCCTCATCCTCACTCATAATCGGTTTTCCAACCATGTCCCTTCTCCCTTCCTCCGGTGTACCAAAAGTGATCATACGTTCCCGACATCTCACATGCGCATCGTACCTAGATAACCAATCCATTCCTAGTATGGCATCGAATCCCATATCCCCTAACTCAATCAAATCCGCCTCTGTTCGCACTGTGTCCACTTCCACCGTGCATCCTTTATAGATTGTATTTGACTCCATGGCTTCGGATCCCGGTGTTTTTATTTTGATTTTAGCGTTACTTCCAATTATCCCAAACCGTTTCGCTAACTTCTCCGACACAAACGAATATGTCGCCCCACAGTCAAATAATACAAAAGCTGTAAAGCCGTTAAAAAGTAGTGTACCTGCCACGACGTCTTCAGCCTCCGAGGCCTATTCCTTGTTCACAGCGAACACTCGAGCATTTCCAGTAATCCTTTCCCTCACTCTGTTTTCGGTTACCCCTGTTTCGATCCTCCTCCTCTTCGGGCAATCATTGGCAAAGTGTCCTACCTGGCCGCACTTGAAACAACTGTTGGTTCCTGCTCAGCATTCTCCAAAATGGTTCTTCCCACATTTGGCGCACGCCGGCCTGATCGGGGTCCTTGTGCCGATTCGAAACTCTCTATATTGATCTTTCTTTCCACTCTCATCGTCCCTGAATTTCGTTCCTCGCAGAGCTTCTGGTGCGTTCCTTATCCATTCTCCACAATCCTCCATCTACTTCCTACTGCCGCCACCACTAAACTCGAGAATTCTTCGTCGTCGCTGCCGTACATAGTCAGTTTCACCATTTCATTCAGCCATTCTGTAAAGCGGTGCATCTTTTCCTGTTCACTCCCCATGATCTCGGGGGCGTACCTGCCAAGTTCTATGATTTCCTGCATGAACTCCATTACAGGGCGGTTTGCTTGAGCCAATCTGTCAAACTCGGCCCTCTTGTCTTTCTTAAGTCCTTTCGGCACGTAGTAATCCAAGAACGCATTCTTAAACTTCTCCCAAGAGATGGGTCCATCCTTCAGTAAGTCGGCCGACACACTCCCCCACCATCGGGCGGTACTACCATCGAACCATAGTGGGGCCAATCCTGCCCTAAGCTCCTCTGGGACTTCGATCAGTTCGAACTTCTATTCAAGGCGGATAATCAACGCTTCCGCATCTCCCATTTTATCCCCCGTGAAGCTGTTCATCCCAGCCTTCTTTAATGTCTTCTTGTAGTACATTCTACCCTTTTCGGGCCTTGCCCCTAGTTCCATTTGCACGGAGTTTCCCCTCTCCGCCTGTCCCTGTAATATTGCGCTAACTAGGGAAATTTTTATGGTCTGAAACAGGTCCCTAAGGCTCTCCTGACTAAACGTGAGAGGCGTTGATGAATCCGCAACCGGAGTCTCTGTCGCCGGTGCATGTTCTGATGCGTTGCTATCCTCTTCTCGGTTTCCATGCGCTCTCGTTCTAGGCGCCATTCCTACATTAAACTTTCATTATATCTTACTCCTATTCCTTTCATCTGTTACATTCTATGCCCATCCCTTCCTATGGTCGGTTGTCCTCCTACGAGTTTTCCTAGACTCTTCTACGTAGGATCGCAACGTTACCGGTTTAGTAACGATGTTACGCTCTGATACCATTTGTAACGCCCTCAATATGGGCCTAGTTGTTTTGTAAAAATACGATAATTAAAACAGAAATATTCGAATGCAAATTTAAAACATAGTTCGAAACATGAAAATACGTCAACATCATTTAGAGTATTCTCCAAGGACCGGACTCTATCACCGAACAACCGACGACCTTCTTCCCATTCCCCTCTCATACCTCGTCCGCGTCACCTACAAAATCTGTAAAGCGGTCACAATTTATTAAAGGAAACTTCACACACGCTACACGTTATCTTTTCGTTTCTTAATTAAACCGTACACGCACACGTGAATCATTCCACTTAACCGTTTTCCTTATTTGCCTCTTCTTTTACCCTTATCATTCCCATCATTCATTAACTTTACTGTTGCCGAGATTACATGCTCGGTGCATGTCCCGCCCAATCCAACCGTTAGCTGTTGGATGACTCGACGGGCCATATGCTTCCCTTTTTCCACCCGGATCCGTTCAGCCCTCTTCGTACGTATCTTTTCCTCTTTGGAACTTATCGTTCCCTTCATCAGGCATGCCCTTCCTTTGGCGAATCGTGTACTAGGCGCGATGCCGGGTTCGGTCGGAAGGTCCATCCTTCCTTACCCCGAGTCTTATTATCATTTATCTCGTTCATTCGTATCCTTACTTCCTTCTTTATTAACCCAATCCCGCTCCCTAAGTCTGAACCTTCCCTTACTATATTGCGTTCATTCCGCTTACTGTTTACTTTCGCTTGCTATAGTCTTTCCGCGCTTTCCTGCATTTCGTAATAGGTTTCGGTTACTCGAATTTCGACGTTATTATCGTATTGTTAACTATATGGTTACCGTAGACTTTACGTGTTCCTTTCCTCCGACGATCCGACGTCGCGACGTGACGAAAACACCTAAACTCAGTATTTCCGCGACAATTTACTTCTTTCCTCGAAATTCGTGATAATTCTATGCTGAAACTCCAAATCCGCGATAATTTTACTCTTGGAACCAAATTCCGCGACAATTCTATTCATCAAGGAAATCCGCGATAATTCTCTTCATCATCAAATTCGCAATGATACTGCACTGATCACGATTTCAGCGATAATTTACACATGTTCAGTTTCCACGACAATTTACTCTTCAACGAAAATCCGCGACAATATGCTCATCAAAAAATCCGCGATAAAATGCATGCATGGGAAAATCCGCGATAATTTTTTACTTTGCGGGAATTTTCGAATTTTCAGGTCTTAATGATGATTAACTCGTTTTTGAGCCTCCTCACCCCTATTTATAGACATCCTAACTTTTCTAATTCACACTTTGACCTCTCCTTCTTTTGCTTTTGACCCCTCATTTAACTTTTTCTTTACTTTTCTTTACTTTTCTATTTTTCGTTCCCTTTTACGTTCTTTCGTTACCGTATCTCTCATTATCTCTCGTCTAGACTTTACAGCTACATTCTCTACTATTTGTTTCATCGTACCTTTTTCTCGGCTATTACATCAATGTAACGACCCGCCTTTCCGCTTGCACGATATTGTCCGCTTTGGACTAGGCTGACCCTAATGACAACCACCTAGTCCTCACGGCTTTACTTTTTCCCTAGCTCCTACACTTCCCAGTGGGTCACCCATCCCTGAATTGCTCCAGGGTGAGCACGCTTAACTTTCCAGTTCTAACGTTCCGCTTGCCACTTTCCTAGGGAAAAGGCCTCGTGCAATGGAAGACGAATCAATATACTTAACATACGATCGTTCCCCGTCTATAGCCGATGTAGGGATTCGCCTAAGGTGCCATCTCTCTCGCACCCCCGAGGGGACCTCACAGAATACATGCAAGAATTCATTGAGCTAGGTAGGTACGCCTACGAGATCATGGGGAGTGAACAAAAAAAGATGCACCGCTTCACGGAAGGGATGAATGAAAAAGTGAAACTAACTATGTATGGCCGCGACGATGAGGAATTTTCTAGTTTGGTGGCGGCGGCAGTCCGAGTTGATGGAGGGTTACAGAGAATGGATAAGGAACGCACTAGAAACTCTACAAGGAACGAAGTTTATGGACGGGGAGAGTGGAAAGGAAAGATCACTGCAGAGAGTTTCGGATCGGCACCAGGACTACCGATCAGGCCTGCGTGCGCCAAATGCGGAAAGAACCATTTTGGAGAATGCCGTGCATGGACTAACAGTTGTTTCAAGTGTGGCCAGGAAGGACACTTCGCCAAAGACTGCCCGAAGAGAAGGAGGATCGAAACCGGGGTAACCGAAAACAGGGTAAGGGAAAGGATTACTGGAAATGCTCGAGTGTTTGCTGTGAACAAGGAACAGGCCTTGGAGACTAAGGACGTCGTCACAGGTACACTACTTATTAACGGCTTTATAGCTTTCGTATTATTTGACTGTGGGGCAACACATTCGTTCGTGTCGGAGAAGTTAGCAAAACGGTTTGGGATAACGGGGAGTAACGCTAAATTCAAAGTAAAAACACCGAGATCCGAAGCCATGGAGGCAACTAGAATCTACAAAGGGTGCACGGTAGAAGTGGACACAGTGCGAACATAGGCAGATTTGATTGAGTTAGGGGATATGGGATTCGATGCCATACTAGGAATGGATTGGTTATCTAAGTACGATGCGCAAGTGAGATGTCGGGAACGTACGATCACGTTTAGTACGCTAAGAGAGGGGAGAAAAGACATGGTCGGAGAATCGATTACGAGTGAGGATGAGGAATATAAGGATCGATCGAATTGGCTAGCATTTGTCACGACGGAGAAGGAAGGGACACCATTGGAGTCCCTTCCAGTGGTTTGTGAATACAGTGATGTATTTCCCGAAGAGCAACCGGGGTAACCGCTTCAGAGAGAAGAAGAAATGGGAATAGAACTGCTCCCTGGAACGCAACCGATTTCTAAGGCTCCATACCGAATGGCACCCCGAGAAATGCAAGAACTGAAACAACAGATTGAGTCGCTATTGGAAAAATGATTTCTAAGGCCAAGCAACTCCCCTTGGGGAGCACCAGCGTTATTTGTTAGATAGAAAAGCGGCGAGTTAAGATTGTGCTACGACTATCGAGAATTAAACAAGGTCACGATAAAGAATAAGTACCCGTTGCCTAGGATCGACGACTTGTTTGATCAGTTACAAGGTGCAAAGGTGTTCTCAAACTTAGACTTGAGGTCAGGGTACCATCAAGTCCGAGTAAGAGAAGGAGACATACCGAAGACAGCCATTCGAACAAGGTACGGCCATTACGAGTGCACGGTGGTACCGTTTGGGTTAACCAATGCCCCAGCAATTTTCATGGATTTGATGAATCGGGTGTTTCATCAATACCTAGACAAGTTTGTGGTGGTGTTCATTGACGACATCCTAGTTTACTCTCGCAACCAGGAAGAACACGAGCAACATCTGAGAATGGTATTACAGACTCTCGGACAAGAGAAGTTATATGTCAAATACAACAAGTGTGAATTCTGGATGGACAGCATAGCTATCCTATGCCACGTGATATCATCAGGGGGGGTGACGGTAGACCCAACAAAGATAGAAACAGTTACGAATTGGCCAAGACGGGCAAATGCTCGGGAAGTAAGGAGTTTCTTAGGATTGGCCGGGTACTATCGGAAATTCATCGAAGGGTTCGCAAGGATTGCTAAACCGTTGACAAATTTGACCAGAAAGGAAACGAGGTATACGTGGGATGAGAAATGCGAAGAGAGTTTTGAATGTCTCAAAACGTAATTGACAACTGCTCCAATACTAGTATTACCCAAACCAGGGCAGGATTTCACGGTATACAGCGACGCATCGAAAGAAGGACTCGGGTGTGTACTGATGCAAGGGGGGAAAGTTATAGCATATGTAACGACCCTAATTTTGGCTAGTTGTTTTGTTAAAACATGATAATTAAAACGGAAATATTTGAATGTAAACTTAAAACATAGTTCGAAACATGAGAGTACGACAGCATAATTTAGAGTATTATCCAAAGGACCGGACTCTATCACCGGACAACCGACGACCTCCTTTCCCTGCCCTTATCATACCTCGTCTGCGTCACCTACAAAATTTGTAAAGCGGTCACAATCTATTAAATGAAACTTCACACACACTACACATTATCTTTTCATTTCTTAGTTAAACCATACACGCACACGTGAATCATTCCATTTAACCATTTTCTTATTTCCCTCTTATTTTACCCTTATCATTCATTAACTTTACTGTTGCCGAGATTAACATGTTCGGTGCATGTCCCGCCCAAGCCAACCGTTAGCTGTTGGATGACTTGATGGGCCATATGCTTCCCTTCCCCGTGTGGTAACTTAGGCGCTACCCCTTTTTCATCCCGGATCCGTTCTGCCCTTTTCGTACGTATCTTTTACTCTTGGGAATTTATCGTTCCCTTCATCATACATGCCCTTCCTTTCGCGAATCGTGTGCTAGGCACGATGGCGAGTTCGGTCGGAAGGCCCATCCTTCCTCACCCCGAGTCTTATTACCATTTATCTCGTTCATTCGTGTCTTTTCTTTCTTCTTTATTAACCCAATCCCATTCCCTAAGCCTGAACCTTCCCTTACTATGTTGTGTTCACTCCGCTTACTGTTTGTTTTCGCTTGCTATAATCTTTCTGTGCTTCCCTGGATTTCGTAACAGGTGTAAGTTACTCGAATTCCGACGTTGTTATCTTATTGTTAATTATGTGATTACCGTAGACCTTACGTGTCCTTTTCCTCCCACGATCCGACTTCGGGACGTAACGAAAACACTCGAACTTTGTATTTCCGCGACAATTCTACTTCTTTCCTGAAATCTGCGATAAAAATACCCTAGGATTAAAATCCGCGATAATATTGCACTGGGATGAAATTCGCGATAATTTATGCCTTACTGGAAATCCGCGACAATTTTAGTCTTCGTAAATTTTCACGACAATTTTGCTTTCGTAAATTTTCGCAACAATTTTACCCTTCAAAATTTTCGTGACAATTCTTGCCTTCAAATTTTTCGCGATAATTTTCGCCCTTGGAAATTTTCGCGACAATTTCCTTCTTCGTCCCAATTTTCGAATTTTCGTGTCTTAATGATGATTAACTCGTTTTTTGGCCTCCTCACCCCTATTTATAGACATCGTAACTTTTTTAATTCACACTTTAACCCCTCCTTCCTTTGCTTTTGACCCCCTTTTAATCTATTTCATTACTTTTCTATTTCTCATGTCCTTTAACGTTCTTTCGTTCCCGTATCCCTCATTATCCCTCGTCTAGACTTTTACCGCTACGTTCCCTACTATTTGTTTCATTGTACCTTTTTCTCGGCTATTACATCCTTCCCCACTAATTTTGAGTTTCGTCCCGAAACTCGTGCGTACCAATCTTCCATTAACTCCGGCGCTCTCTGTCTAATTTCCCGTTCTGCTTCCCATGTGGCTTCCCTCCCTCCTTGATTTGACTATTGTACTTTTACCATGGAGATCTGTTTGTTTCTGAGCCTTCTTTCCTCTTTGCCTAGGATCTTTACTGGGACTTGCTCGTACGTTAGTTCCGGGGTTATCTCTATGGGTTCCCCCACACATAGAGATATTACAGCATATGTATCCCGTCAATTGAAGATACGTGAGTTAAACTACCCAACACATGATTTGGAATTAGCCGCGGTGGTATTCGCACTCAAGATTTGTAGACATTACCTGTACGGTGTTAAGTGCGAGATATTCACCGACCACTAGAGTTTGAAGTACCTATTCACTCAGAAGGAGCTTAATATGAGACAACATAGATGGTTGGAACTGATAAAGGATTACGATCTAGACATCCAGTATCACCCGGGAAAGGCAAACCAGGTGGCCGACGCACTGAGCAGGAAGACTCATGGCGTGCTAGCCAACATGTTGATAAGGGAAATGGAGAACCTACAACTGGAAGTGGTAGAGTCGACCACACTCATGTTAGGAACGGTTACCGCGAAGCCAGGGATACTGGAGGAGGTACTAGAAGCACAAATATCAGACCCGGAGAAACCCGTAGCGCGAAAAGAGGGAAACGGAACCGATAAATCAGAAATAAGCAAAGGAAACGATGGGCTAATCCTAATGAATGGGCGAATATGGGTACCAAACCGGCCAGAGCTAAGGAAGAAGATTATGCCAGAGGCACATAGTTCAGCTTTCTCAGTTCACCCAGGAAGTACTAAGATGTATCGGGACCTAAAGACGCACTAGTGGTGGAATGGAATGAAGATCGAGATCGCAGACTTTGTGGCCAAATGAGAAAACTGCCAACAAGTTAAGGCCGAACACTAACGCCCGGGAGGCGAGCTACAACCCTTAGAAATCCCAGAGTGGAAATGGGATAGCATCGGCATGGACTTTACGGTAGGACTACCCAAGAGCCCACGGAAGAACGACGCGATATGGGTGGTGGTGGACCGTCTTACGAAGGCGGCTCACTTCTTAGCAGTCAAGACCACGTACGGAGTGGACAGGCTAGCCTGAATATATGTGGATAACATATTCAAATTACATGGTGTTCCAGTAAACATCATTTCAGACAGAGACCCGAGATTCACGTCTAGATTTTGGTAAAGTTTACAGAAAACACTCGGAACCCAGTTATGCATGAGCACAACCTATCACCCACAGACGGATGGTCAGACTGAGAGAACCAACCAGATTATGGAGAATATGCTACAGGCATGTGTGTTGGAGTTTAAGGGAGGATAGTAGGATTTCCTACCGCTAGTGGAATTTGCGTACAATAATTGTTTTCAGAGCAGCATTGGAATGGCCCCATACGAGGCATTGTACGGGAGGAAGTGTCGCACACCGCTATGTTGGGATGAGGTGGGAGAATGAACTGCCACGGGGACGGAATTGGTGGAAGTAACTATTGAAAAGGTGGCCGTGGTAAGAAAGAACATTAAGGCGGCACAGGACCGATACAAAAGTTGGGCAGACGCCAAAAGGAGACCCTTAGAGTTAAATGTTGGGGATCGTGCCTATCTAAAGGTATCACCGATGAAGGAGGTGCCAAGGACCACAAGGACAGGGAAGCTGAGTCCCCGATATATCGGACCATACGAGGTGGAACGAAGAATCGGAAACCTAGCATATCAACTGAAGCTTCCGGAGGAAATGGGTGGGATACACAACGTGTTCCACGTGTCCCAACAGAGGAGGAGGGTGACGGAATGAATTCAAGAATGTGTGGGGGAACCCATAGAGATAACCACGGAACTAACGTACGAGGAAGTCCCAGTAAAGATCTTAGGCAGGGAGGAAAGAAGACTCAGGAACAAAAAAATCCCCATGTTGAAAGTACAATGGTCCAACCAAGGAGAAATGGAAGCTACTTGGGAAACGGAACGAGAAATTAGACAGAGAGCGCCAGAATTGATGGAAGATTGGTACGCACGAGTTTCGGGACAAAACTCAAAATGAGTGGGGAAGGATGTAATAGCCAGGAAAAAGGTATGATGGAACAATAGTAGGGAAGGTAATGACAAGTCTAAACAAGGGATAACGAGGGATACGGGAACGAAAGAACGTAAAAAGAAACGAAAAATGGAAAAGTAAAGTAAAAGAAAGAAGTGGGGTCAAAATCAAAGGAATGTGGGGTTAAAGTGTGAATTAGAAAAGTTAGGATGTCTATAAATAGGGGTGGGAAGGCCCAAAAACGAGTTAATCATCATTTAAACACGAAAATCCGAAAATTGCCACGAAGAAGGAAAATTATCGCGGAATCTGCACATGCCATTATTATCGCGGATTCTGCACAGGCCATTATTATCGCGGATTTCTGCATAGGCCATTATTATCGCGGATTCTGCACAGGTCATTATTATCGCAGATTTCTGCACATGCCATTATTATCGCGAAAAATCCTTGAAGTGCAACATTATCGCGGATTGTGTTCTAAGGGTAAAATTATCGCGGATTTGGAGTTGATGCATAGAATTGTCGTGAATTTCGAGGAAAGAAGTAAATTTTCGCGGAAATACTAAGTTTAAGTGTTTTCGTCGCGTCTCGACGTCGGATCGTGGGAGGAAAAGAACACGTAGAGTCTACGGTAATCACATAGTTAACAATAGGATGATAACGTCGGAACTCGAGTAACTAAAACCTATTACGAAATGCAGGAAAGCGCGGAAAGACTATAGCAAGCAAAAGCGAACGGTAAGCGGAGTGAACACAATATAGTAAGGGAAGGTTCAGACTTAGGGAATGAGATTGNGTTGATAAGGGAAATGGAGAACCTACAACTGGAAGTGGTAGAGTCGACCACACTCATGTTAGGAACGGTTACCGCGAAGCCAGGGATACTGGAGGAGGTACTAGAAGCACAAATATCAGACCCGGAGAAACCCGTAGCGCGAAAAGAGGGAAACGGAACCGATAAATCAGAAATAAGCAAAGGAAACGATGGGCTAATCCTAATGAATGGGCGAATATGGGTACCAAACCGGCCAGAGCTAAGGAAGAAGATTATGCCAGAGGCACATAGTTCAGCTTTCTCAGTTCACCCAGGAAGTACTAAGATGTATCGGGACCTAAAGACGCACTAGTGGTGGAATGGAATGAAGATCGAGATCGCAGACTTTGTGGCCAAATGAGAAAACTGCCAACAAGTTAAGGCCGAACACTAACGCCCGGGAGGCGAGCTACAACCCTTAGAAATCCCAGAGTGGAAATGGGATAGCATCGGCATGGACTTTACGGTAGGACTACCCAAGAGCCCACGGAAGAACGACGCGATATGGGTGGTGGTGGACCGTCTTACGAAGGCGGCTCACTTCTTAGCAGTCAAGACCACGTACGGAGTGGACAGGCTAGCCTGAATATATGTGGATAACATATTCAAATTACATGGTGTTCCAGTAAACATCATTTCAGACAGAGACCCGAGATTCACGTCTAGATTTTGGTAAAGTTTACAGAAAACACTCGGAACCCAGTTATGCATGAGCACAACCTATCACCCACAGACGGATGGTCAGACTGAGAGAACCAACCAGATTATGGAGAATATGCTACAGGCATGTGTGTTGGAGTTTAAGGGAGGATAGTAGGATTTCCTACCGCTAGTGGAATTTGCGTACAATAATTGTTTTCAGAGCAGCATTGGAATGGCCCCATACGAGGCATTGTACGGGAGGAAGTGTCGCACACCGCTATGTTGGGATGAGGTGGGAGAATGAACTGCCACGGGGACGGAATTGGTGGAAGTAACTATTGAAAAGGTGGCCGTGGTACGAAAGAACATTAAGGCGGCACAGGACCGATACAAAAGTTGGGCAGACGCCAAAAGGAGACCCTTAGAGTTAAATGTTGGGGATCGTGTCTATCTAAAGGTATCACCGATGAAGGAGGTGCCAAGGACCACAAGGACAGGGAAGCTGAGTCCCCGATATATCGGACCATACGAGGTGGAACGAAGAATCGGAAACCTAGCATATCAACTGAAGCTTCCGGAGGAAATGGGGGGGATACACAACGTGTTCCACGTGTCTCAACTGAGGAGGAGGGTGACGGAAGGAATTCATGAATGTGTGGGGAACCCATAGAGATAACCCCGGAACTAACGTACGAGGAAGTCCCAGTAAAGATCCTAGGCAGGGAGGAAAGAAGACTCAGGAACAAACAAATACCCATGGTGAAAGTACAATGGTCCAACCAAGGAGAAAGGGAAGCTACTTGGGAAACGGAACGAGAAATTAGACAGAGAGCGCCAGAATTGATGGAATATTGGTACGCACGAGTTTCGGGAAGAAACTCAAAATGAGTGGGTAAGGATGTAATAGCCAGGAAAAAGGTATGATGGAACAATAGTAGGGAAGGTAGCGATAAGTCTAAACAAGGGATAACGAGGGATACGGGAACGAAAGAACGTAAAAAGAAACGAAAAATGGAAAAGTAAAGTAAAAGATAGAAGTGGGTTCAAAATCAAAGGAATGATGGGTTAAAGTGTGAATTAGAAAAGTTAGGATGTCTATAAATAGGGGTGGGAAGGCCCAAAAACGAGTTAATCATCATTTAAAAACGAAAATCCGAAACCTGCCACGAAGAATGAAAATTATCGCGGATTCTGCACATGCCATTATTATCGCGGATTCTGCACAGGCCATTATTATCACGGATTTCTGGACATGCCATTCTTCTCGCGGATTTCTGCACAGACCATTATTATCGCTGATTCTGCACAGGCCATTATTATCGTGGATTCTGCACAGGCCATTATGATCACGGATTTCTGCACAGGCCATTATTATCGCGGATTTCTCACAGAACATTATTGTCGCGGATTTGGGTGATGAAGAGAATTATCGCGGATTTTTGGTGAAGATAATTGTCGCGGAAAAGGAACAAGAGTAAAATTGTCCCGAAAAATCCATGAAGTGCAACATTATCGCGGATTGTGTTCTAAGGGTAAAATTATCGCGGATTTGGAGTTGAAGCATAGAACTGTCGCGAATTTCGAAGAAAGAAGTTAATTTTCACGGAAAAACTAAGTTTAAGTGTTTTCGTCGCGTCTCGATGTCGGATCGTGGGAGGAAAAGAACACGCAGAGTCTACGGTAATCACATAGTTAACAATAGGATGATAACGTCGGAACTCGAGTAACTAAAACCTATTACGAAAGGCAGGAAAGCACGGAAAGACTATAACAAACAAAAGCGATTGGTAAGCGGAGTGAACACAATATAGTAAGGGAAGGTTCAGACTTAGGGAATGAGATTGGGTTAATAAAGAAGGAAGAAAGCATACGAATGAAAGAGATAAATGATAATAAAACTCGGGGTAAGGAAGGATGGACCTTCCGACCGAACCCGGCATCGCGCCTAGTACACGATTCGCCAAAGGAAGGGCATGCCTGATGAAGGGAGCGATATGTTCCAAAGAGGAAAAGATACGTACGGAGAGGGCTGAACGGATCCGGGTGGATAAAAAGGTAGCGCCTAAGTACCCACCCGGGGAAGGGAAGCATATGGCCCATCGAGTCATCCAACAGCTAACGGTTGGCTTGGGCGGGACATGCACCGAGCATGTTAATCTTGGCAACAGTAAAGTTAATGAATGATGGAAATGATAAGGGTAAAAGAAGAGGGAAAAGTAAACGGTTAAGTGGAATGATTCACGCGTGCGTGTACGTTGTGTAACTAAGAAGTGAAAAGATAATGTGTAGTGTATGTGAAGTTTCCTTTAATAGATTGTGACCGCTTTACAGATTTTGTAGGTACCGCAGACGAGATATGATAGACATCGGGGAAGGAGGTCGTCGGTTGTCCGGTGATAGAGTCCGGTCCCTTTGGAGAATACTCTAAATAATGCTGTCGAACTTTCATGTTTCGAACTATGTTTTAAATTTGCATTCGAATGTTTTCGTTTCAATTATGATGTTTTAACAAAACAACTAGGCCCAAATTACGGTCGTTACACGGATAATCCACGCCTCCGCATCCCCTATCTTATCCCCCGTGAAAATGTTCATCTCAGCCTTCTTTAATGCCTCGTTGTAGTACATTCTACCCTTTTCGGGTCTTGCCACTGGTTCCATTTGCACGGAGTTTCCCCTCTCCGTCTGTCCCTGCCTTATTCCGCTAACTAGGGAACTCGCCACGGTTCGGAACAGATCCCTGAGACTTTCCTGGCTAAACGTCAAAGTCGTCGATGAATCCGCAACCGCAGTCTCTGTCGCCGTTTCCTTTTCTGATGCATTGCTATCCTCCTCTCTGTTTCCATGCGCTCTCGTCCTAGGCGCCATTCCTACATTAATGTTTCGTTATGTCTATGCATACTCATGTCATCCGTTACATTCTATGCCCAACCCTTCCCAATGTCGGTTGTCCTCCTACGAGTTTCCTAGACTCTTCTACGTAGGACCGCACCGTTACCGGTTTAGTAACGATGATACGCTCTGATACTATTTTGTAACGACCCTCATTCGGGCCTAGCTGTTTTGGTAAAACGTGATAAATAAAGCAAAACGTTCGAATGTAAACTTAAAACATAGTTCGAAAACATCAGAGATTAACAACATAATTTAGAGTGTTCTCCAAAGGACCGGAATCTATCACCGGACAACCGACAACCTCTTCCCCATGCCCTTCTCATACCTCGTCCACGTCACCTACAAAATCTGTAAAGCAGTCAAAATTTATTAAAGGAAACTTCACATACGCTACACATTATATTTTCATTTCTTAATTAAATTGTACACACACGCGTGAATCATTCCTTTTAACATTTTTCTTATTTCCTTCTTCTTTTACCCTTATCGTTCCCCTCATACTTTAACTTTACTGTTGCCGAGAGTAACATGCTCGGTACATGTCCCGCCCAAGCCAAACGTTAGTTTTTGGATGACTCGACGGGCCATTTGCTTCCCTTCCCCAGGTGAGTACTTAGGCGCTACCCCTTTTTCCACCCGGATCCGTTCTGCCCTTTTCGTACGTGTCTTTCCATCTTTGGAACTTATCGTTCCCTTCATCAGGCATGCCCTTCCTTTGGCGAATCGTGTACTAGGCACGATGCCGGGTTCGGTCGGACGGTCGAACCTTCCTCACCCTGAGTCTTATTAACATTTATCTCGTTCATTCGTGTCTTTTCTTTCTTCTTTATTAACCCAATCGTGTTCCCTAAGTCTGAACCTTCCAGTAAAGTTAAAGTATGAGGGGGATGATAAGGGTAGAAGAAGAAGAAAATAAGAAAAACGGTTAAAAGGAATGATTCACGTGTGTGTGTACGGTTTAATTAAGAAACGAAAAGATAATGTGTAGCGTGTGTGAAGTTTCCTTTAATAAATTGTGACCGCTTTACAGATTTTGTAGGTGACGTGGACGAGGTATGAGAGGGGCATGGGAAGAAGGTCGTCGGTTGTCCGGTGATAGAGTCCGGTCCTTTGTAGAACACTCTAAATTATGTTGTCAAACTTTGATGTTTTCGAACTACATTTTCAGTTTACATTCGAATGTTTCGTCTTATTTAGCACGTTTTAACAAAACAGCTAGGCCAAAATTAGGGTCGTTACACGTACCCCTCGTTATTTCTTGTCTAGACTTTACCGCTACATTCCCTACTATTTGTTCCATCATACCTTTTTCCTGGCTATTACATCCTTCCACTCATTTTGAGTTTCGTCCAAAAACTCGTGCGTAAAATCTTCCATCAACTGCGGCGCTCTCTGTCTAATTTCTCGTTCCGTTTTCCAAGTAGCTTCCCTCTCTCCTTAATTGGACCATTGTACTTTCACCATGGGGATTTGTTTGTTTCTGAGTATTTTTCCTCCCTGCTTATGATCTTTACTGGGACTTCCTCGTACGTTGGTTCCGGGGTTATCTCTATGGGTTCCCCCACACATTCTTGAATTCCTTCAGTCACCCTCCTCGTCAGTTGGGATACATGGAACACGTTGTGTATCCCCCCAATATCTTCTGGAAGCTTCAGCTGATACAAAAGGTTTCCGATCCTTCGTTCCACCTCGTATGGTCCGATATACCGGGGACTCAGCTTCCCTGTCCTTGTGGTCCTTAGCACCCCTTTCATCGGTGATACCTTTAGGTAGGCACGATCCCCAACCTTTAACTCTAAGTGTCTCCTTTTTGCGTCTGCCCAACTTTTGTATCGGTCCTGCGCCGCCTTAATGTTCTTTCGTACCATGGCCACCTTTTCAATGGTGACTTCCACCAATTCCGTCCCCGTGGCCGTTCTTTCTCCCACCTCATCCCAGCATAGCGGTGTGAGACACTTCCTCCCGTACAATGCCTCGTATGGGGCCATGCCAATGCTGCTATGAAAACGATTATTGTACGCAAACTCCACTAGCGGTAGGAAATTCTCCCAACCTCCTTTAAATTCCAACACACATGCCCGTAACAGATCCTCCATAATCTGGTTGGTTCTCTCAGTCTGACCATCCGTGTGTGGGTGGTAGGCTGTGCTGATGCATAACTGAGTTCCGAGCGATTTCTTTAAACTTTGCCAAAATCTAGACGTGAATCTCGGGTCTCTGTCTGAAACGATGTTTACTGGAACTCCATGTAATTTGACTATGTTATCCACATATATTCTGGCTAGCCTGTCCACTCCGTACGTTGTCTTGACTGCTAAGAAGTGAGCCGCCTTCGTAAGACGGTCCACCACAACCCTGACCTCAAGTCAAGCTTTGAGAACACCTTCGCGCCTTGTAACTGATCAAACAAGTCGTCGATCCTAGCCAACGGATACTTGTTCTTTATCGTGACCTTGTTTAACTCCCGGTAGTCGTAACACAGTCTCAACTCACCGCTTTTCTTTCTAACAAATAACACTGGTGCTCCCCAAGGGGAGGTTCTTGGCCTAAGAAATCCTTTTTCCAGTAGCGACTCAATCTGCTGTTTCAGTTCCTGCATTTCTCTGGGTGCCATTCGGTACGGAGCCTTGGAGATCGGTTGTGTTCCAGGGAGTAGTTCTATCTCCATTTCCACCTCTCTTTGAGGTGGTTGACCAGGTAATTCGTCAGGAAATACATCACTGTATTCACAAACCACTTGAACGGACTTCAATGGCGTCCCTTCCTTCACTGCCGTGACGAACGCTAACCAGTTCGATCGATTCTTATATTCCTATCACACAAACTTTACAGTAAAGTATAGTAAAAAATTACCCATTACAGATAGATTCTTGAGTAGTTTATCATTCAACAATTGAATCGACTCATTTTTGATTTATTTGAAAAACAATATCCGAAACTCTTTACATAATTAAAGATGTAAACTCTTTTACGTAAAATCATCTACTTCAAAGAAGTCATATACATACTTAGAAGGAGAAAGATTATTACCAATATTGGAGTGAATTTGGCAAGATTCAAAAATTGAGAGAAAATCCCCTTTCTTCTTATTCATCCAGTAGCCTCCACTCTCTCCAAACCTTATCCCCTTTTCTATTTCTTTTATTTTATTCTATCTTTCAATTGATCAAAATGATACAACATCCAAATTGGGTCAAAATATAATATTGAGATTCACAAACCCAAATAAGAAAATTATTCAATTTAATATTGAATAGAAATTAATTTTACATCAAATGTAAAATTAAAATTGTAATGTGATTAGTAAATAATTAAATTTCTAGACAGGCTAGGGTCTTTTCGAATTTATTTGTTTATTTACAATTTGATTTTCCAATTTAATTGAGTGTAACTAGCTAGGTTCATTTCTAATTGACAATAAGATATAACATTAGCATTTAATGTTATTGAAAACTCTTTCTGTAAGTAGTAGACCAATCCTCATTAATCATATTTGTTATGGTTCCTTTTTAGGGGGTACCAACAGTCACCGGATTCTGAAAACCGGTTTTATTTGTTGTTTGTGGAGACAACTTGAAATATAGAAATGGAAAGAACACAGACGATTTTAGCGTGGAAAAACCCCTTAAGAAAGGTGGAAAAAACCACGTTGCCGAGAGGAGAACCTCTACGGCAAATTCATTAATAAACCAATGAAAATGTACAAAGGGAATAAGACCAGCGAAAATGAAATTACAGCAGCTAGGGTTCGTCGAAATTGCCCTCCAAAAAGTCTTGCTATTTCCGCCGTCGCGCCCTGTATTTATAGAGTTAGCGGCGTGTGTAAATCACGCTCTGTAACCGCCTCTGACAGGTTTGTTAGAGGTTGTTATCGCGGGATGTAAAACGAGGTTGGTACCGAGGCGTGGTCTGCGTGATCGGGCCCGAGGCATGGTAAACGTGTGGAGGCCCGAAGCGTGGAAAACGTGAGTCTGTAACCGTTCAGACCGAACCAAGGAGCCAGTTACTGGAAAACACTTTATTTCGCCTAAGGTAATCTTCGGTCCACTCGTTAAACATCGGACCGCTTTTCCTTATGTGTACAAATGGGCTGTAAGAATTTGTTTCCACCATTTGAATTAGCCCAATAGTTAATGGGTCTTACCCATCATGAGGTACCCGGTCCTAAAGTTCTTATCAATATTAGTTCTTATAAGACAAGATTGATGTCTAGCATTACACATCATGTCTACCCAATTAGAAGTGAATGATTAAATCAAAACAATGAACCATAATCATAGCTTATGTACATTTAAATTCTTTCATTATTTGATTCCAATCAAAACTAGAGTCATGGAAGTCAAACTCTTTTGTTTTAATTTTATAAATGTCTTGAATGCATTCTCAAACAAATATATGAATATTGTAAACTCTTTACAATATTTATTTGATACTCTTTTTCAGAATAATATTTTCAGTCTTTGCCAATACTTAATTATCTTTTGAGAATAATCAAGACAAAAATAAATCAATTTCCAATTCACCTAAAACAATGAATCCTTTCTTGGTAGAACATCTATCTCTATATATAATTAATTAGAAATATCATATGTCGGAACTCACACTATTAAACACAAGTATAAACATTGACAAATTCTAACTAACGACATACAAGATAACCATGTCTCCTCAAGTCTAAGGATATTATATACAATTATGATTTAGACAATGAATGTTGACTCGGTGAATACCATGCATATATCATCCAATTTAACGTTTGGTAATTCATCTCATTAAAACTCACATATTTATTCAATATCTCATATCATGTAGAATGAGTTTCACTACATCCATAAATAAACAATGTAACAATTATCATAATATTGATCTTCTATCAAATATATGATGATTGCAAACATATTAGAATATATATTACCAAAGAATCTAACTCATATTTCAAATCTTGAAAATACAATTCTTTTAACAAAATATTTTTCAAAATCATATAATAAAAGAACTCTTACAATTAATACATGATATATTAAAATGCCAAATTGAGGATTAAGAGTGTAAATATATCAAAACATTTCTTTTGGACATACATATATAATAGTTGGTACTCCTTGCAGCTTGACGATGTTGTCCATGTATATCCTCGCTAGTCGGTCCACCCCATATGTCGTCTTGACGGCTAGAAAGTGTGTGGATTTGGTTAAACGATTGACCACCAGGGGGCTCTTAGACAACCGTATTACAAAGTCCATGCCGATCTTGTCCCATTACCACTCAATGATTTCGAGAGGTTGTAACTCACAGCCCGGACGTGGATGATCGGCCTTGACTTGTTGGCATGTGTCACACTTTTCCACGAAGCTTGCGATTTTGTTCTTCATTCCATTCAACCACAAATGTTTTTTCAGGTATTGATACATTTTGGTACTTCATGGGTGAACTAAGAATGTCAAACTATGTGCATCTTCCAATAATTTATTTCCCAACTCCGGCCTATGAGGTACCCCTACACATTCATTCATCTTGATTTGTCCGTTAGCTCCTTGGCTTATCTCTATGTTATTAGTTCCCAATCATTCCTATCGCTTTACAGGCCCTTCAGTGTTTGATTTCTGGGATTTGAGGACTACTTCAAGTATTCTTGGTCGTGCAGTAAGGGTCCCTAGAATGGCCTTTGCTGACTCCACTATTTCGAGTCGTAGGTTCTCCCTTTCCTTATCTAGTGCACTTACACACATGTCTTTATTTTTCCTACACAAAGCGTCTGCCACGTGATTGGCCTTTCCAGGGTTGTATTGAATGCTTAGGTAGTAGTCTTTGATTAGTTCTAGCCATCTCCGTTGTCACATGTTCAACTCATTCTATGTAAACAAGTACATCAAACTCTTATGATATGTGAATATCTAGTATATAACACAATACAAGTAGTGTCTATGTGAATTTAACACATATATGATATGTGAATTTAACTTTTGCCCCAAAAACCGCAGTAAATTGCATTACAATCCAAATCCGCTGTGAACTCGTTCCAAATTTGTAGTGAATTCACTTACACTCCAAATCTGCGGTGAATTTTCTTTACGATGCAAATCCACTGTGAATTCTTAAGTCTTGTCTCTCTCCGATCTTTTCGTCTCTATGTGTCAAATGACCATTCCTAACCCCTTCCTCTTTCTATTTATTGGCCACCTAACTTGCTCAAATGACCTTTTAGCCCATTAACTTGCCAAATTGGCTCTTTAGCCCCTTATACTCATTTGCATAAAAATTCTTAAGAATTACGTAACTAACATGTTGTAATCTGTCCACTCTCATTTTAAGCCAATTTTATGGGTCATTACATCATTCCCACCTTAATTTATGTTTCGTCTGAAACTCGCACAAACCATTCTTTCATCACACCAGGCTTTCGACGATTTCTCGTTCTTGGTCCCACATTGCCTCTGTAACGACCCTAATTTGGGCATAGTTGTTTTGTTAAAATATGATAATTAAAAAGAGAATATTCGAATGCAAACTGAAAACATAGTTCGAAACATAAAAGTACGACAGCATAATTTAGAGTGTTCTCCAAAGGACCGGGCTCTATCACCGGACAACCGACGACCTCCTTCCCATGCCCCTCTCATACCTCGTCTGCGTCACCTACAAAATATGTAAGGCGGTCACAATCTATTAAAGGAAACTTCACCCGCACTATACATTATCATTACAGTTCTTAATTACACCGTATACACCCACATGAATCATTTTATTTAACCGTTTTCATATTTCTTCTTCTTTTACCCTTGCCATTCCCATTATACTTTCACTTTACTGTTGCCGAGAGTAACATGGTCGGTGCATGTCCCGCCCAAGCCAACCGTTAGCTGTTGGATGACTCGACGGGCCATATGCTTCCCTTCCCCGGGTGGTTACTTAGGCGCTACCCCTTTTTCCACCCGGATCCGTTCTGCCCTTTTCGTACGTATCTTTTCCTCTTTGGAACTTATCGTTCCCTTCATTAGGCATGCCCTTCCTTTGGCGAATCGTGTACTAGGCACGATGCCGGGTTCAGTCGGACGGTCCATCCTTCCTCACCCCGAGTCTTTATTAACATTTATCTCGTTCATTCGTGTCTTTTCTTTTCCTCTTTATTAACCCATTCCCGTTTCCTAAGGCTGAAACTTCCCTTACTAAATTGTGTTCCCTCCGCTTACCGTTTGCTTTCGCTTGTTATAATCCTCCCGTGCTTCCCTGCATTTCGTAACAGATCTTAGTTACCCGAATTCCGACGTGATCATTTTATTGTTAACTATGTGATTACCGTAGACCCTATGTGTCCTTTTCCTCCCACGATTCGACGTTAAGACGCAACGAAAACACTCAATCTTAATATTTCCGCGACAATTCATTACTTCCTCGAAATTCGCGATAATTTTGTGATGGGAGAAGGATTCGTGATAATTTTGCACTGGGGCTAGGATCCGCGATAATTTGTGCCGAAGTTAGGATCCGCGATAATTTTCTTCTTCAAACATTTTCACGACAATTTG
Organism: Utricularia reniformis; assembly: GCA_009725065.1. Classification (NCBI taxonomy): domain Eukaryota; kingdom Viridiplantae; phylum Streptophyta; class Magnoliopsida; order Lamiales; family Lentibulariaceae; genus Utricularia; species Utricularia reniformis. Next base: position 681,748 of record RWGZ01001303.1, on the reverse strand, counting down.
TTTTTCCCTCATTTCCGCGATAATTTTACTCATTATCATTTTCGCGATAATTTTCCACAGAGTCATTTTTCGCGACAATAAATGCCTTTCCCAAAAACCGCGATAATTTCTCAAAGCGTGCAAATCCGCGATAACTTTCACTGCCAAATTTTTCGCGACAATTCTCTTTTTTTGCGGCAATTTCTGGAATTTCGTGGCTTAATGATAATTAACTCGTTTTTGTACCTCCCCACCCCTATTTATAGACATCCTAACTTCTCTAATTCACACTTTAACCCCTCCTTCTTTTCATTTTGACCCCTCCTTTATCTTCTGCGTTACTTTTCCATTTTTCGTTTCCTTTTACGTTCTTTCATTCCCGTATCCCTCCTTATCTCTCGTCTAGATTTTACCGCTACATTTCCTACTATTTGTTTCATCGTACCTTTTTCTCGGCTATTACAGCCTCCCTCTCTTCATCATTCTACCATTGCACCATCACCACAGGGACTACCATGTTTCGCGACTTCTTCTCGGCTTTCTCAAGGATTCTTTCGAGAACTTCCTGAGTTCGATTGGTCCGACCATGCAGTCCAGAGTGTGTTCTGTTAGGTTCTTCCTCAACTGTGACTCGTGGAATATGTTACACATACCGCCTAATTCTTATGGGAGTTCTAGTTTATACACCAGTTTTCCTATCCTCTTGGTCACCTTAAAGCTTCCGATGTACCATGGGCTCAACTTCCCCGAACGTGTCACTCTCAATACCCCGTTCATTGGTCTTAATTTTGGGTAAACTTTGTCCTTGACTTCAAATTCTAGCACCCATGTTTTCATGTCCGCCAACTCTTATACTGGTCTTTTCAGCTTTCATGATCTTCCTAATGTGGTAACATTTTCCCTGGTGATTTCAACTAGCTCAATGCCCGTCACTCTTCTTTCTCCAACTTCGTCCTAACATAACGATGTCCTGCACTTCTTTCCATACAAGGCTTCATATCAATGCTGCTTTGGTAACTATTATTATATGTGAATTCCACTAGAGGCAAGAAATCCTCACAACTCTCTTGATGAACTTCCTATAGTACCCGGCTAGCCTAAAGATGCTCCTAATCAACCACGCGTTCCTATGTCTTGGCCATCTTGTGATTGCTTCAACCTTGTCCGGGTCAACATGTACCCCTTTTGCAGATATCACATGCCCTAGAAAGGTGATGTTGTCCATCCTATATTCGCATTTACTATACATTGCGTACAATTGTTCTTTCCTCAGTGTCTATAACACTGTCCTCATGTGTTGTTTGGTTCCTCTGTATTCTTTGAGTACACTAGGAAGTCGTCAATGAATACCACTAAAAATATATCCCAGTACTCGCGGAAGGTCCTACTCATAAGGTCCATAAAAACTATAGGTAATGGCCGTATCTATTCTGTATGGCCATCATGGGAAGGTCATCTTCTTTCACCCTCACCTAGTGGTATTCGAAAGGAGGTCTATCTTGAAAAACACTGTCGCACCTTGCAACTAGTCAAATAAGTCGATCATTGGTAGCAGGTATCGGTTCTTCACTATAACCCGATTTAGTTATTGGTAATCATATCATAATCTCAGCTCTCTATCTTTCATCTTCAAAAATAAGACCGATGCTCCCTAGGGCGAGCTACATGGACGGAGGTATCCCTTTTCCAAAAGTGCATCTAATCGCTTGTTTAGCTCTTGCATTTCCATTGTTGCCAAACTATAGGGATCCTTTGAAATCGATTGGGTGCCGGGGAGGAGTTCGATCTTCATCTCCACCTCTCTTGCCAGGGGTCGTCCAGTCAATTCTTTGGGGAAGACATCTTCGAACTCACAAATTATTGGATCTATCCCCATGGCGTCCACTTTTTATCGTAGTGATCGAGGCTAAATACCCGGCGCATGTCTGAACTTCATCATCTTGTTTCATTATTAAGGTTACGACCCCACCATGTCTCGTACCCCATCATGGGCTGTTCTCAACGAGATTTTGTGATTCTTACACTTTACCTAGGGGTCATATTTTGATGACTAGTTCATGCCTAATATGACATCAAAGCACAGTCCCCTAATTCGATCAGGTCAAACATTGTCCTCATGGAGTTTATCTCCACTATACAGTCCATGTGAACCAAATTTGCTTCGAGGGCCTCTCATTCCGGCGTTTTAACCGTTATCTTAACCATAACAGCACCTTTCCCAAAATTTCTAGCTTACTGTCCACATACGAACGAGTGGCTAGCACCGCAATCAAATAATGTAAAAGAGGTAAAGCGATTCATGAGTAGCGTACCTTCCACGACGTCCTAGCCCTTTGACGCATGCACTTTGTTTACGAAGAATACTTGGGCCTCAACTTGACCTTGCTTAATGTTGCCATGGTCTCCGTCTTCCTTTATTTGGGACACTCTCTAGCGAAATGAGCATCCTACCCACACATGTAGCATGCATCGATCCCCATAATGCATTCACATTGTGGTTCCTTCCACACTTAGCACAGGTTGGCCTAGTCTTGGCCAACCTCTCTCATTAGTCCATCTGTGAATCAGTGCATTTTCTCCTATTAGTTTCCCATCACTTCATGGGCATATCTCCCTAGTTCAACAAATTTCTACATCTTCCATGATCCTACTTTTCCCTTGCACCTGTTTGTAAAATTCCGCTCTCTTTTCCTTTTTGAGCCCCTTGGGGATGTAGTTGACCAGGAAGGTTTTTTTGAATTCTTCACAATGGGTGGGTCCATTTCTCAGTATTTCCGGGACACTCTTTCCCACAAACAAGCATTGCTACCGTCAAACCACAAGGGTGCAATGCCTACTCTCATTTTTGTTGGCGCCTCAATCAGTTCGAATTTCTCCTCTAGTCGAATCATGTAGGCCTCTACATCCTCAGTTTTTCACCCCAATAAGCTACTCATTCCGGATTACTCCAGAGCTCGTTGGCCATGTGGGTGGTTAATATTCGGATAGTCGGTCTCTCCTATCCTCCCTTGTAACATCGTCGCACTAGTGTGCTAGCCATAGTTTGGAATATGTCTCTCAAACTCTCTTGACTGAGAGCGACGAGGGTCGATGAATGTATGATTGGTATTTCAGGGGTCAGCACTTGTTCCGCCGCATCGCAGCCTTCCCCTTAATTTGTATGACCTCTAGTCCTTGGTGTCATTTCTGCACAAACGTCGTTAGTGCCCTTTCCTTACCAACAACTATTGCTACCCGTTCCTACTATAGGCTGACTGTTAGACTTATATCGGTTGTGAGACCTTCTTCGAATCATTCAGACATGTGTTTTGTGTTGGAATAGAACTCTGATACCAATTGCAACGATCTTAATACTTGCCTAGATGAATTCATGAAGTTGTCATGACTATTACGATCAAAACCTTTAAAACGGAGTTATAGAGTTCGATTCGTAACCATAAAATTTTAATGAGTAAATTTCACAACAAGAAACAAAAGACACGACATCCGACTTCAGGTCATCGACGACCTTTCATCTCCTTCTCACTTCTCATTCTCTCCAGCTACAAAATCTGTAAAGTGGTTACAATCCATCAAATGAAACTTTGCTTTAAATATTCAAATCAATTTTTTCGATTTATCATTTATACATATAAACTCATCATATCAATTTATCTTCCTTACCATACCATTCCTTTCATTTTACATTCGTTACTGTGACCGATTCTGACCTGCCCATTTACATGTCCCGCCCAAACCGACAGTTAGCTTTTTGCCAATCCGAAGAGCCTATATGCTTCCCTTCCCTTTCACATCCAATTCTATTCGACATTGTCGTATGTACATCCCGTTTATGAGAATTAGATATCAATCACTCAAGCATGCCCTACATGATGTTGACCGTGCCTTTGGCACAATGTCGGGTTTGGTGTTTCCACCTCACCCCGAGTCTTCTCCTTTATTATTTCCCATTTTATATAGTGATCCCTCTTTCCTTTTTTTTTCCTAAACCTTAACTTTCCCTTGATCTATCGTGTTTACTCCGCTTACCTGGTGATCTCGATGTTCGGTATTTTCTTTCATCCTTCCTACATTTGTGTATACTCTTATTACATCACCGTACGATGATCTATCCTTACCATATTGGTTTTATACCCATTGAATTACTGTGACTATCGACGAGTTCTTTTTCATCACGATCCGATGCCGAATTAGGACAAACAACCTAGTAGCTTCCAAATCTGCGGCCAATTCCTTCCCTGCAACCAAAATCTGCGCTGAATTGGTCACATCTAGAAAATCCGTGGTGAATTACACATGGGGTTAGAATCCACAGTGAATTTGGCTCAAATCCGACGTTAATTTTACTTACGACTCAAATCTGCGGCGAATTTGCTTTAAGATCCAAATCTACAGTGAATTTACTCCAAATCCGCAGTGAATTTAACTTGTGTCTCAAAATCCGAGATAAACTGCTTTACAATCTAAATCCTCGGTGAATTTTCTTAACGATGCAAATCCACAGTGAATTTGGCTAAAATCCGCGGAGTTTTTATCAGTATGTGTGGTGAATTCTTAAGCCTTGTCTCTCTCGGGGATTTTTTCTCTAAGTATCAAATGAGCCTTCCTAACCCCTTCCTGCACCTATTTATAAGCCTCCTAACTTGCCCAAATGACCCTTAACCCCATTAACTTTCCCAAATGGCCATTTTAGTCCCTTAGACTCCTTTGAATCAAAACTCTTAAGAATTACGTAAATAACCTGTCGTACCATGTCCACTATTGTTTTCTGTCATTTTTCCGGGTCGTTACATAATTCCCTCCTTAATTTGAGTTTCTTCACGAAACTTAAGTGTTGTATGTAGCAAAAGAACATGCTCTCCAACAATCCATGAGTACTACTCTGAAGGAGAATCTCAAAAATAGCACGGATAAGCTGGCATAAACTCGTATCGAGACTGATGCGAAGATAAAGAAGACTAAGGAAAAAAACACTACAAATATAAAAACGTTAGAAACAGAGCTAGAAGAGAATGCAGAACTGAAGCCGCAAAACGCGATCTCTCCAATCAACGGTTGACACACTTAGGGAGAGAGCATCTAGGTGGCCACAACAACTAAATCAATGCCTTCAAAAGACTATATGGGAATTCATCGTGCACTTTCACACCTTCAAGAATATGGCGAAGAGATTTATCTCATGTATTTTTTAAGAGAAGCGCCCAAACTCAAAGAATTCTAGGAGTTACATTAATATCGGAGGAGAGAGAGAGGTTAGATCCTAGCCTCTCTGTGAAATTTGAGGCAGACCTCGCGAGGGAGAAACTAGACACCTCTCAAGATCCGTTCGGAGCCCTCCAATCTAATTTGGAGGAGGATTTGCACATGCAGTGCTTCTTAGAGAAGATCGAAACTGAGGTGGGTCCGACACCAATTGCACATTCTAGATTGCCCTCTATGTTCGCGGAACCGATGGTTCTTCTTTTGGCCGAGATACTCAAGGAGGAGGATGTGATGTTAGAACGCGACCCTCTGATTTATGTTCCTACCATTGTGAGGGAGGCTCAGGAGCGTCACAAACTGCAATGGCTACTTTTGATCAAAATTAGACCATTATATTAGATGCGAGAGGCGAGGTGGAAGATCCCGAGAGACCTCACCCCCCTATTATCGTTATCAGAAAGCACCCTAGTGGAACTGGTGAAAGTTTGGGCTCTTATAAGAAGAAAAAGAATGTATTGGGTGTTTCCTCCACTATTGTAAATCTCTCCCCCCTTTTTGTAACTCCAAGATTTTTCTCTCCTGCTCTCCTCTGAAAATAAGTGTATGAAGCATTTACAGTCAAGGTGAAAGTAGTGTCAGATTCATTGTAGAATCCTAACACTGACATAAATTTTTCTCTCTCGCATCGGTAGATCAGTACCTTGGCTTAAAGAGTCGCGTGTCTTTTCACGGATCTAACAAGCATATGATATCACTTCCACTAATGGGTCTAAAATCTCAACTCGTGGGTCTCAAAAAGCATGAGCGGGCTACAAGTAGCACACCTCATACCTTTCTCAGTAAAAACTTGCATCTGTAATCATCAATTCTTCATTGGCCCTCAAGAAGCGCCCGTTATCTCATCTCAATCTTCATAGGTTGACCTTTCATGTTCTCCTCCGCATAATAAGCGTAGGAACCTTCACTCCCCAAGTAGAAGTAGCGCCCGGTTCATGGTACAATACTTAGACTAGGGTAAATATTTCACTCACCCGGGTGGCTTGGGTTTCTCGCACTAGAGAATCTTCACCAGCTAGACAGAAGTAGCGTCAAGTTCAAGATACAATCCTTAGATTGACGTAAATTTTTCACTTCCGAATAGATAGATCAGGTACCCTGGATAATGTGGTCCTTGTGGGACCACAGAGGCGGCGGATGTCTTTCACCTCTCACATGCCAATTCACATCATCCTCATTGGACCATTCCCGCACTCTATCGAAAGTTCAAGGTACAATCCTTAAACTGGAGTAAAATTTTCACTCTTGCATAGGCGGATCAAGTACCTTGGCTTAGTTGCTTTTTTAGGACCGCGGAGGAGACGAATATCCTTTCTCACTGCGTAGTGTGATTAGCCTCCGATGAGGGTGCGACCCTAGGTAGCATGTAATGGATGAGTCGGTAAAGAATCCTCTGTTTGCCATGGAATCATTCTCGGTAAAAAACCAGCTATCAAACAATCGGGCCCCCTGACACATTCCAATAGTATCTATGTATAGACTATTCTGCTGCAGACAGGAAATCTCCTCACATTTAAAAGTGTTTTGACCCGGTATCATTACGACTAGTTTGAGATTGATCGACTATACGATAGGCGATACATTGCATTTCTAATCTACCCTAGATTATTCAATTTCCATCTTCCATCATACTAAAATGCAATGAACCTCACTCCTATCTTACCAGTCCCCTAGTTGATTGATCTCATATCGTCGAAAGGATACAAAAAATTCATAATATGATGAAAAAGAGAGGGATTTCATTTTAGAAACATTGAAGATTCACGTCTATACATAATACTTGTTCAAATTGCAAATATATCATGTTAGTTGCAGCTCTTCTCTGCTCATAATCGCAAACTTATACTTTCCTTTTCTCACCACTGTCGTAATCTTATATGGAGCTCTCACTTACGATCCAACTTACCAACATTCTTCGATAGTTTAACTTTCTTTAGGACCATGTCCTCAGTTGTCAACAATAGTGGACGAACTTCTTTGTCGTGCCTTTTGGCCATTCCTTTCTTACAAACTTCCATTTAATTGTATGCTTTCTCTATGAGATCTTCGACACAATGAAGATATAATTTTTATATCTTTGTTTAATACCTCATCAAACGCAATAACTTTCTCTGAGAGAATAGTTACCTCTATCGAAGACACTGCTTATAAACCATATACTAGCGAAAATGGGCTAAACCTATGGTTCGATCGTGGCTAAACCATATACACTGCTTATGCCCACAACGGGTTATGCAATTCGTCCACCCATGAGCTTTTGGATTAATTAATCCTTGTCTTTCACTGTTGCAGAATAATTTGATTATTTACCTCTGTAAGCCCATTTGTCTCGTGATGTGCTACAGAAATAAAGCATTGTCGAATACCACAACACTTGCACCATTCACTTATACGCTTTCCATCGAAGTGTGTTCCATTATCCGATACAAAAATCCAGAGAATCCAGATTCGGCAAACAATATATCTCCACAGAAAACTTATAACTTCCTACTACCGGACTTGGGACACAGCTTCAACTTCTATCCACTTAGAAAAATATTCTACCGCCAACTTTTGACTAGGAGCATTCGGAAAAAGATCTAGAATATCGATGCCCCATGTATCAAAAGGACAAGTTGTCGGTAGAGAGTTCATTGTTGCCCTCGGCACATGAAGTACATTTGAATGAAACAGACAAGCGGAACAATCGTGAATTAAGCTTATGCAATCTTTTACCATTGTTGACCAAAAATATCCAGCTCACTTAACTTTTAACGGCAATGACTGACCTGCTAGATGATCACCATATTCCTAGCATTGACTTCTTCCATAAATGCTTTTGCGTGAATATGGTACAAACATCAAAGAGATAGTCTGCTAAAATTCTTCTTGTATAATATTTCATCCACGTATGCGAAATTCATAGCTCATTGCATCATTCTTTGGGCCTCGCCTTCGTTAGTAGGCAACTCACACTCGACTAAATATTTAACAATGACATCCTTCCATGATGGCTCATAAGGTATTGTGTAATGACCCTGGAAAATGGTATCTTATACCAATAGGGAAAAGTATAGCGGTAATGCCTAAATGAGGAATAACAAGGTATACAGGAATGAAAGGAGGAAAAAAAAACGAAAAGAGGAAAATTAAACAAAAGATAAAGGAACGTTCAAAATAAATGGAAATAGGGGCATAATATAACATATGGAAGTTAAAATATCTATAAATAGAGGTGGAATGAGCCAAAATCAAGTCATTTACTACTAGGGTACGGAAAAGTCACAGAAAACCCTAAAACATGAATTCATCGCGGATTTTGGTGGCAAAATTCACGACGGATTTCAAGTGTTGAAATTTACCACCAATTTTAAGCGTTGAAATTCACTGTGAAAACCTAAACCACAAATTCTCTGCAGAAAACCCTAAACCCCAAATTTAGCGAGAAATTCACTGGGAATTCGTAATTAGGTAGACAAATTCACCGAGGATTTTCGACTAGGAAATTCATCGTGAAAATCTAAACCGCAAACCCCAATTTACCGCTGATTTAACCCTAAGCCACAAATTGCGCGGATTTGGTAGGAAGGAAGAAATGTACCTCAGAAATTTAGATTAAAGGCATTTTCGTCACGATTCGAAATCGGGTCGTTAAAGAGAAATGATACACAAGGTCTACTGTAAGCAAATAATCTAGAATAGAGTAATGACCTCAAAAACATGGTACTAAAATGTGTTACGAATGTAGGGAAAACAATGAAAGGATCAGAACACGTGGAGAAAACAGATAAGCGGAGTTAACACGATGTACTAAGAGAAGTTTCTTACATAGGAAATGGGAAGGGCTAATAAGAAGGAAAGTAAAGAAAATATACAAATGAATGGGATGAATGTTAATAAGACTAGGGTGAGGAAGGGTGGACAGTCTCATCGAACCCGGTATTGTGCCTAGTACACGATTCGCCAATGGAAGAGCATGTCTAATGAAGGGAATGGGTAAGTTCCAAGATGGAAAGATACGTACGAAAAGGGCAGAACGGATCCGAGTGAAAAAAGGGGTAGCACTTAAGTACTCACTCGGGGAAAGGAAGCATACGGTCCGCCGAGCCAACCAACAGATAATGGTTGGCTTGGGCGGGACATGTACCGAGTATGTTACACTCGACAACAGTAAGGATGAAATGAAAAGGAAAAAGGAAGTAGAAATAGAAAATAGATATGTACATTAATAAAAGAAACGGTTCACGTGTGCATTTATATTATGTGTTTATGAGATAGAATGGTAAGTAGAGTGTGTAAAGTTTTCTTTAATAGATGACCGTTTTACAGATTTTGTAGGTAAAGAGGACGAAATATAAGGAGGGCATGGGAAGATGGTAGTCGGTTTTCTTGTGCTAGAGTACGATATTTTGAACACTTTTAAATTTCTGTCGTTGAACATTGACGCATATCAGACTATGTTTAAATATATGTTTTGAAATGTAAATATAATCTAGTAAAATTTAACTATTTCGGCTAGGCCCGATTTAGGGTCGTTACATATTGCATCCAATAAGAACCAAGAGTTGTTTGAGAGTTGCAAATTTGCAACTTATGATATCGACATTTCGGTCAAACTGATAGAATGAGGATAATGAATCATAGTCGTGATTCTTGATTCATCTGAGAGTTCTGAAATTGTGGCTAACTTTGAAAGTCCGTCTGCTTGAGTATTCTCCTCTCTCGGAATATACGTGAGAACGAATGTCTTAAGACTTTTCACGGTCTCTTTCAACTTTTCCAATTATAATACCATACGCTCGTCCTTCGTAATGAAAGTTTCTGAAAATTGAATCAATACTAATTGTGAATCAGAATGAGCATGTAAACGAACAATCTCAATCTCGACTGCGAAATTGATTCCAAAAATCAATGATTCATATTCATCAACATTATTAGTAGCTTAAAACTAGAGTTTCACTGCATAGTCATGTTCTTCTCAAAACTTTCTGCATAGTCACTATAAATCGCCCGATAGAAACAAATTCGTCGACAAATAAATCCGAATATTCTTCATTACCATATTCCTCTTATCGTGTAATTTCTACTATGAAATCTACTAGTACTTGTGACTTTTGTAACGACCCTAATTTGGGCGTAGCTGATTTGGAAAAAACGTGCAAAATAAAACGAAACGTTCGAATGTAAATTTAAAACATAGTTCAAAACATTAAAGTCTAGCAACATAATGTAGAGTGTTCTCCAAAGACCGGACTCTATCACCGGACAACCAACGACCTCCTTCCCATGCCCTTCTCATACCTCGTCCGCATCACCTACAAATTCTGTAAAGCGGTCACAATCTATTAAAGAAAACTTCACACACGTTATACATTATCTTTTCATTTCTTAAATAAATCATACACACACGCGTCAGTCGTTTATTTTAATCGTTTTCTTATTTCCTTCTTCTTTTACCCTTATCATTTTCCTCATGCTTTACTTTACTGTTGCCGAGAGTAACATGCTCGGTACATGTCCCGCCCAAGCCAACCGTTAGCTGTTGGATGACTCGACGGGCCATATGGTTCCCTTCCCCGGGTGGGTACTTAGGCGCTACCCCTTTTTCCACCCGGATCGGTTCTGACCTTTTCGTACGCATGTTTCCATCTTTGGAACTTATCGTTCCCTTCATCAGGCATGCCATTCCTTTGGTGAATCGTGTACTAGGCACGATGCCGGGTTCGGTCGGACGGTCCATCCTTCCTCATCCCGAGTCTTATTAACATTTGTCTCATTCATTCGTGCCTTTTACTTTCTTTCTTAATGACCCAATCCCGTTCCCTAAGTCTTAACCTTCCCTTACTACATTGTGTTCACTCCGCTTACCGTTTGCTTTCGCTCGTTATAGTCCCTTCGTGCTTCCCTGCATTTCGTAACAGGTCTTAGTACTCAATTTCCGACGTTATTATCTTATTGTTAACTATGCGATTACCGTAGACCGTACGTATCCTTTTTCCCTTACGATCCGGCGTTGGAACGCGACGAAAACACCCAAATTTAGTATTTCCACGATAATTCACTTCAGCACAGAAATTCTCTACAATTTTGTTCTTGGAACCAAATCCGCGATAATTTTGTTCTTCAAACTTTTTCCGTGATAATTTTGTTCTTCAAACTTTTCCGCGATAATTTGTACCTCAAAACTTTCCCCGAAAATTTTGCCTTTGCTTCCAAATCCGCGATAATTCTCTTGTACCAATTCTTCGCGACAATTTTGCACGCCACAAAATTCGCGACAATTTTCTCTTTTGCGACAATTTTCATGTTTTTATGAGTTTTTCGCGGATTTTCGTAGCTTAGTGGTAATTAACTTGGGTTTGGGTCTTCCCACCCTTATTTATAGACATCTTAACTTCTCTAATTCACCTTTTGACCCCTCCTTCTTTTTATTTTGACACCTCGTTTATGTTTTGCTTTACTTTCTATCTTTTCGTTTCCTTTTTCGTTCTTTAATTCCCGTATCACTCGTTATTCCCTGTCTAAACCTTACCAATATGTTCCCTACTATTGTTCCATCGTACCTTTTTTCTGTCTATTACAACTTTGGTGCCCGTCGCGATATATATTCAATATGATACTGCCCCAACTCAATATTCTACTTGGCCAACCTGCCTTAGGCATCCACTTTCAATGATAAGCTCCTGATAAGCTGGTGTGTTAATACCGCAATGTGATGACCTTGGAAATAATGCTTTAATTTTCGAGAGGCAACCATCAAGGATAGAACGAATTTCTCTAAGTCTGTATAGCGGGACTTTGCACCTTTCAATTTTTTACTGACATAATATTCTGGCCGATGATCCTTGTCATTGATTATGACCAAAGCACACTAACGGTCTATTTAGAAATTGCCAAATATAAACCCAACGGTTCCGCAGGAGACGGGGGAGACATAAATGGTGGTTCACTCAGATATTCTTTCAACTTTTCAAAGGTCGCACTACACTCATCATTCAATTTTAAAAGATCTGTCTTACCCAATAAAGAAAGAACATCGAACTTTTCTCAGTCGATCGTAAAATAAATCTGTTCAACGATGCTAAACATTTAGTTAATCTTTAGAGGTGTCATTTGTTGAATTACTATGATCTTATCGAGATTAATTTCTATTCGTCTTTTCGATACCATGAAACCAATAAATTTCCACCCTTTTACACAAAACGTGCAATTTAGTGGATTCAATTTCATTCGATACCTCCTCAATATATTAAAACAATCGTTCAGGTACTAGATATGATTGTTTTCCTATCGGATTTTCATCTTTATATCATCGATGCAGACTTCTAAACACTTTCCAATCACATCCTTGAATTATTGAATTCATCAATCGCTAATACATGGCCCCTACATTCTTTAAACCGAATGGAATAACTTTGTAGAAAAAATGTATTTATTTGTCATAAAAGAAGTAAATAATTTGTTCTCATGATTCATAAAAGTTTGGTTATAACCCTTTAGAGCTTCTAACATACTAAGAAATTTAAGACCGCATGACTCATCTACCATCATGTCAATGGCAGGTAATGGGTACGGATCCTTCGGATATGCTTTGTTCAAATCAGTAAAATCAATGCAAACTCTCTATCTATTATTTGAATTTAAAACCACCATTGGATTCGGGACCCAATATGTATATCTTACAAGTTCTACGAATCATGCCTTCAAAATCTCTCCACTTCCTTATCAATGGCCTTCTCTTTTTTATGGGATAAATTCCACTTTTTATGGTTCATTCTTCGCACATACGGGTTAACATTGAGTCTATGTGAACATAATTGAGAATATATCCAATCATAATCCTCATAAAACCAAGAAAGAACATCTAAATTATTTCGAGACAAAAAAAATTACTTCATTTTCAAACTCTGGTGGAATCTTTGAACCAATCACAACGGTCTTTTCTGAATTATCTGGATATAAAGGCATTGTCTTAATACGCGGAGGTTCCATCTTCATCTCATTTTCCTTTTACTTTCTAGAAAATAACACATTGTTAGAGTAGAGACCATTGTCTGCCAGAAATTCCACCATACAATCAGGCTTCTTACCACTAGAGCCTTCTTTACCACTGTAAATATCACACGAACGTGCCAGCTCCTGATTTCCTTTCATTTTTTCAATACCCGAATGGGTAGTAAATTTCGATATCAAATGAGGATGAGAAACAATCGCCCAAACATATTCAATGCACTTCTCCCAAGAATAGCATCATAGAGGAAGATAGGGAGATCCACTACAATAAATTCCACCAAAAGAGTTCTAGAGGTCTCCTGGTCTCCCAATGTAACTGGAGAGAAAGTGATACTTCGGAAGCAGCAATGATGTTGTTAAAACCATCTAACTTTGTTTGAACCAGATGGAGCTTAGTGCTTCCTTGCAAAGATATATGCTCAAAGGCGGCAAGGGTTTTAACTCGTAGCTGCTCTAGTGTCTACCAAAACTCGAGAAACATGATGATTTGAAATAGTAGGGGAAATCACGAGAGCATCATCCTAAGGGCAAAAAATACTTGATAAATTGTCAAGTCCAAAATATATAGACATGCTCTCCAAATTAGACTTCGGACCAAATTTACTTCCAAGAAGCGACCCTTTGGTTCGAACTCCCGATCGGATCGCTTAATAGCTGGGTTTCAATCTTTTAAACTCCATCCTACAACGATAGTCATAATATTTGGGCCAAGATTACCACATGTTGGCTCTACTTCCTGAATGTTCAAAATAGACTGACCCGGATTCGGGCCAGAATGTGGAGGAGGCGGTTGTTGTTGATTTACCCAAGCAGGTGCGTGACCTTCCCGGTGATAGCCATGCTTACTTTTGAACTGAGGGTTCCTTTCATGACCCCGATTGTAACGACCCGTCTTTTCGGTTGCACGATATTGTCCGCTTTGGACTAGGCTTACACTAATGACACCCACCTAGTCCTCACTAGGCTTTACTTTTTCCCTAGCAACCACACTTACCAGTGGGACACCCATCCCTGAATTGCTCCAGGGTGAGCACACTTAACTTTCCAGTTCTAACGTTTCGCTTGCCACTTTGCTAGGGAAAAGGTCTCGTGCAATGGAAGACGAATCACTATACTTAATCTCTCATCGTTCCCCGTCTATAGCCGATGTAGGGATTTGTCTAAGGTGCCCTCTCTCTAGCACCCCCGAGGGGTCCTTACATTCACCCCTCCTTATGGACTCAGCGTCCTCGCTTCGGTTTGCCCCAACACACCGACTTTAACCCGGGTCCTGCTCCGATACCAAATGTAACGACCCGTCTTTCCGCTTGCACGATATTGTCCGCTTTGGACTAGGCTGACCCTAATGACACCCACCTAGTCCTCACTAAGCTTTACTTTTTCCCTAGCACCCACACTTCCCAGTGGGTCACCCATCCCTGAAATGCTTCAGGGTGAGCACGCTTAACTTTCCAATTCTAAAGTTTCGCTTGCCACTTTGCTAGGGACAAGGCCTCGTGCAATGGAAGACGAATCACTATACTTAATCTCTGATCGTTCCACGTCTATAGCCGATGTAGGGATTTGCCTAAGGTGCCATCTCTCTAGCACCCCCGAGGGGTCCTTACATTCACCCCTCCTTATGGACTCAACGTCCTTGCTGAGGTTTGCCCCAACACACCGACTATAACCCGGGTCCTGCTCCGATACTAAATGTAACGACCCGTCTTTCCGCTTGCACGATATTGTCCACTTTGTACTAGGTTGACCCTAATGACACCCACCTAGTCCTCACGGCTTTACTTTTTCCCTAGCACCCACACTTTCGAGTGGGTCACCCATCTATGAATTGCTCCAGGGTGAGCACGCTTAACTTTCCAGTTCTAACGTTTCGCTTGCCACTTTGCTATGGAAAAGGCCTCATGCAATGGAAGATGAATCACTATACTTAATCTCTAATCATTCCCCGTCTATAGCCGATGTAGGGATTTGCCTAGTGTGCCCTCTCTTTAGCACCCCCGAGGGTCCTTACACCGATAGCTCCCTCTCCTTGCGTAACTACTGTTCTGCCAAGTACCATTAAAAAATCCCCTTTGACCACCTCTCAGATAGTGGCCACGTTATCCTCCATATCCACGATCTCTTGTGTCAAGTCATGGCAAATCAATCTTGGGAAGTTTCTATGTCTTCGCAGGCTGAATATTCAAACTTATCTCTCTCAACTCAACTTCGGGCATTCCTTCCAATATATTGTGTGCACCACGGTGCAAGCTCTTTCATATTCTGCGAAGGATCCCTATACAGTGCACCATATTAGGCGAGCCTCGAGGGTATCACAATGATTGAAATACCCTCGAGTAATATCATAATGGAGTAGAGAATACATAGAATAGTTCTTTTCTAAGTGGGGGCTTGTTTTTCACTCTTCACCCCTCCCATATTTATAGGAGAAGATGATGAAAATTTAAATCTTATCATATATAATAAACTGTTCCTTGAGCCTATTATTCTTTTTTATTTATAAAAATGGTGTGTCACCCACTGAGATTTTTGGCACAGTCGTTGTTGACATTTTGGATCTTCACCGTCAATGTCAACCGTACACGCCGCATTCCTCTGTCGACCCGATTTTGCTAACATATGTCGACCAATACTTGCACTTGCCGACTTCCTATATGACTGATGACCAACTTCAATTCTTCCAGGTCAATCGCTCATCTAATGTACATGTCGATTGCGCATCGACCTGATTTGTCCGACACGCCGTCATAAATCCATGCATTAACACCGCGGATTTTCTATTGATGAGCAATTCACTGGGATTTCCATTGAGGTGAATACACAGCAGATGTTTGTCAACTCCACTCGCATTTTCGTGGAAATAAGAGATTTATCGAGGATTTTTATAATTCACGTAATTCATCGCATATATCATTGCAGGAGCGTAATTTACCACATGTTTGAAGAAAAGTGAGAAAGTTGTCGCGAATGTGCCCCGGAACAGATAGAAAGGTGTTCGAATGGACTTATGGTCGTGTAGTTCGTAACAAACAAACGTAATAAAGATATACATTGTCATATGGTAGTATAATAAAATGATTCATGAATACAAGAAGAAAAAAGGAGAACACCGAGCGTCGAGACCACTAGGTGAGCGGAGTTACACATACTAGTAAGGGAAGCTTCCAACATAGGGAAACAGAGATGGGTAATTATAGGAATGTAAAGATTAAGACCGGAAGAGTAAATGCTATTAATTCTCGGGGTAAAGAAGGATGAATCGTCCTACCGAATGAAGGTTGTAATAGCCAAATGAAGACCTGTATCATGCTTAACACACGATTTGCCAAATGAAGTTGTAATATCCAGGAAAAAGGTATGATGGAACAATAGTAGGGAATATCGTGGTAAAGTCAAGACAAGGAATAACGAGGGGTACGTGAATGAATGAAATAAAAGGAAACGAAAAGATAAAAAAGTAAAGCAAAAGATAAAAGAGGGGTCAAAATAAAAAGAAGGAGTGGTCAAAATGTGAATTAGAGAAGTTAAAATGTCTATAAATAGGGGTGGGAATGCCCAAAACCAAGTCAATTATCACTAAGCCACGAAAATCCGTGAAAAACCCGAAAAACACGAAAATTATCGCGGAAGAGCAAATTGTCGCGGATTTTGTGGATTGCAAAATTGTCGCGGATTTTGGTGCAAAGAGAAATTGTCGCGTAATTTTGGCAGAGAGCAAAATTGTCGCGGAAAAACCTAAACCACGAAATTGTTGCGGAAAATTTAAACCACAAACATTGTCGCGGAAATTGTGAAGACCAAATTATCGCGGATTTGCCCCTAAGCACAAAATTGTCACGGATTTTGAGAATGGAGTGATTTATCGGGGAAATACTAAATTTAGGTGTTTTCGTCGCGTCTCAACGTCAGATCGTGAGAGAAAAAGGATACGTAGGGTCTACGGTAATCACATAGTTAACAATGAGATAATAACATCGGAAATCGAGTACTAAGACCTGTTACAAAATGCAGGGAAGCACGAAGGGATTATAACTAGCGAAAGCAAACGGTAAGCAGAGTGAACATAATGTAGTAAGGGAAGGTTCCGACTTAGGGAAACGGGGAGGGTTAGTAAGAAAGAAAGTAAAAGACACGAATGAATGAGGCAAATGTTAATAAGACTCGGGGTGAGGAAGGATGGACCATCCGACCGAACCCGGCATCGTGCTTAGTACACGATTCGCCAAAGGAAGGGCATGGCTGATGAAGGGAACGATAAGTTCCAAAAATGGAAAGATACGTATGGAAAGGGCGGAACTTATCCGGGTGGAAAAAGGGGTAGCGCCTAAATACCCACCCGGGGAAGGGAAGCAAATGGCCCATCGTGTCAACCAACAGCTAACGGTTGGCTTGGGCGGGACATGTACCGAGCATGTTACTCTTGGCAACAGTAAGGTTAAAGGATGAGGGGAATGATAACAGTAAAAGACTAAGAATAAGAAAACAAGAAAACGATTAAAAGAAACGAGTTACGCATGTGTGTATGATGTATTTAAGAAATGAAAGATAAGTATAGCGTGTGAAGTTTCCTTTAATAGAATGTGACCGCTTTACAGATTTTGTAGGTGATGCGGACGAGGTATGACAAGGGCATGGGAAGGAGGTCGCCGGTTGTCCGGTGATAGAGTCCGGTCTTTTGAGAATACTCTAAATTATGTTGCTAGACTTTAATGTTTTTGATTTCTATTTTTAGTTTACGTTCGAACGTTTCGTTTTATTAGCACGTTTTTACCAAATCAGCTAGGTCCAAATTAAGTTCGTTACAAAATTGTATCAGGTGCATCAGAACAGGCACCTGCGACAGGAACCCCGGTTGCGGATTCATTGACGCCCCTCACGTTTAGCCAAGATGTCTCAGGGAACTATTCCAAACTATGGCGAGTTCCCTAGTTAGCGCAATAAGACAGGGACAGGCAGAGAGGGGAAACTCCGTGCAGATGGAACAAGTGTCAAGGCCTGAAAATGGTAGAATGTACTACAACGAGGCATTAAAGAAGGCTGGAATGAACAGTTTCACGGAAGATAAGATGGGGGACGCGGTGGCATGGATTATTTGCCTAGAAGAGAAGTTTGAACTGATTGTAGCCCCAGAGGAACATTGGGCAGGACTGGCCCAGCTATGGTTCGACGGTAGCACTGCCCGATGGTGGGGAAGCATGTCGGCCTCACTGCTGAAGGATGGACCCATCTCTTGGGAGAAGTTTAAGAATGTGTTTTTGGATTATTACGTTATAAAAGGGCTTAAGAAGAACAAGAGGGTCGAGTTTGACAGACTGACTCAAGGGAATCGTCCCGTAATGGAGCACATGCAGGAATTCATAGAATTAGGTAGGTACGCCCCCGAGATTATGGGGAGTGAACAAGAAAAGATGCACCGTTTTACAGAAGGGCTAAATGAAAGGGTGAAACTGACTATGTATGGCCGCGACGAAAAAGATTTTCGATTTTAGTGGCATCGACAGTCCGAGTTAATAGGGGAATGCGAAGAATAGATAAGGAACGCACCAGAAGCTCCATGAGGAATGAAGTTCAAGGACGGAGAAAGTGGAAAGGAAAGGTCACTACAAAGAGTTTCGGGTCTGCACAAGGACCCCCGATCAGGCCTGCGTGTGCCAAATGTGGGAAAAACCATTTCGGAGAATGCTGGGCTTAAATCAACAGTTGTTTCAAGTGCGGCCAGGAAGGACACTTTGCTCGAGAATGCACAAAGAAGAGAAAGATCGAAACTGGGGTGACCGAAGTCAGGGCAAAGGAAAGGATCACTGGAGGTCAAGTGCGACACTTTGGTCGAGTGTTCGCTGTAAATAAGGAACAGCCCTCGGAGGTCGAAGACGTAGTGGTAGGTACACTACTTATTAATGGCTTAACAGCTTTCGTATTATTTGATTGTGGGGCGACAGATTCGTTTGTGTCGGAGAAGTTAGCGAAACGGTTTGGGATACTGCGATGTAACGCTAAAATCAAAGTAAAAACACCGGGATCCGAAGCCATGGAGGCAAACAGAATCTATAAGGGATGCGATGTGGAAGTGGATACGGTGCAAACAGAGGTAGACTTGATTGAGTTGGGGGATTCGATGCTATAGTGGGAATGAATTGGTTATCTAAGTACGATGCTCAAGTGAAATGTCGAGAACGTACGATCATTTTTAGTACGCCGCAGGAAGGCAAAAGGGACATGGTTGGAAAACTGATTATGGGTGAGGAGGGAGAGTATAGTGATCAGTCGAATTGGCTAGCATTTGTCACCATTGAGAAGGAAGGGACACCATTGGAGTCAGTTCCGGTAATTTGCGAATACAGTCAAGTGTTTCCCGACGAGCTACCAGGTCAACCACCTCAGAGAGAAGTGGAAATGGAAAAAGAACTGCTCCTCGGAACACAACCAATCTCCAAGGCTCCATACTGAATGTTACCAAGAGAGATGCATGAACTGAAACAACAGATTGAGTCGCTATTAGAAAAAGGATTTCTTAGGCCAAGTAACTCCCCTTGGGGAGCATCGGTGTTATTTGTTAGAAAGAGAAGCGGCGAGCTATTACTATGGTACGATTACAGGGAGTTAAAGAAGGTCAAGATAAAGAACAAGTATCCGCTACCCAGGATCGACGACTTATTTGATCAGTTACAAGGCGCGGAGGTGTTCTCAAAGTTGGACTTGAGGTCAGGGTATCATCAGGTCCGAGTGAGGGAAGGGGACATACCAAAAACAGCCATTCGAACGAGATACGGCCATTATGATTGTACGGTAGTACCATTTGGATTGACTAATGCCCCGCGATCTTCATGGATTTGATGAATCGAGTATTTCGCCAGTACCTAGACAAGTTCGTAGTGGTATTCATTGACGATATCCTAGTTTACTCTCGCAACCGGGAGGAACACGAGCGACATCTGAGAATAGTATTACAGACTCTCAAACAAGAGAAGTTGTATGCCAAATATAGCAAGTGTGAATTCTGGATGGATAGCGTAGCTTTTCTAGGACATGTGATATCAGCAAGAGGGGTGACGGTAGATCCAACGAACGTAGAAGCAGTGATGAATTGGCCAAGACCGACAAACGCTCGGTAAGTGAGGAGTTTCTTAGGATTAGCCGGGTACTACCAGAAATTTATCGAGGGGTTTGCAAGGATTGCCAAGCCGCTGACAAACTTGACCCGAAAATAAACGAGGTATATGTGGGATGAGAAGTGTGAAGAGAGTTTCGAATGTCTCAAAACGAAGTTGTAATTTGCACCAATACTGGTATTACCCACACCAGGACACGACTTCACGGTATACAACGACGCCTCGAAGGAAGGACTCGTGTGTGTACAGATGCAGGGAGGGAAGGTCATAGCATGCGCATCCCGCCAACTGAATATACACAAGCTGAACTATCCGACACACGATTTAGAACTAGCCGCGGTGGTATTCACACTCAAGATTTGGAGACATTATCTGTATGGTGTGAAGTGCGAGATATTCACCCACCACAAGAGTTTGAAGTACCTATTCACACAGAAGAAGCTTAACATGAGATAACGGAGATGGTTAGAACTGATAAAAGATTACTAATTGAACATTCAGTACCACCCCGGAAAAGAAAACCAAGTAGCTGATGCACTGAGCAGGAAAACCCATGGCGTATTCGCAAACACATTGTTAAAAGAAATGGATAACCTTCAATTGGAAGTGTTAGAGTCTACCACAGCCATATTAGGGACTTTTACCGCAATGCCAGGGATACTAGATGAAGTACTAGATGCCCAGATATCAGACCCCGGGAAATCTATAACACGAAAAGAGGGAGCGAAAAACCATAGATAAATAGAGGAAGCGATGGACTAATCAAAATGAATGAACGGGTATGGGTACCAAACAGGCCAGAGTTAAGATAGAAGATTATGCCAGAGACACACAGTTCGGCCTTCTCAGTTCACCTAGGAAGTACTCAGATGTATCGGGACCTAAGAACGCACTGGTGGTGGAGTGGAATGAATAATGAGATTGCAAACTTTTTGGCCAAATGAGAAAATTGCCAACGAGTTAAGGCCGAACACCAACGTCCAGGGGGCGACCTAGAACCCTTGGAGATTCCAGAGTGGAAATGGGATAGCATCGGCATGGACTTCTTGGTAGGATTACCCAAGAGCCCACGGAAGAACGATGCAATTTGGGTAGTGGTTGACCTCCTAACAAAGGCGGCTCATTTCTTAGAGGTCAAGACAACATACGGACTAGACAGACTATAAATATGAATTAGAGAAGTAGGGGTCAAAATGTGAATTAGAGAAGTTAAAATGTCTATAAATATGGGTGGGAATGCCCAAAACCAAGTTACTTATCACTAAGCCACAAAAATCCGCGAAAAACCCAAAAAACACGAAAATTATCATTGAAGAGCAAATTGTCACGGATTTTGTGGAGTTCAAAATTGTCGCGGATTTTGGGGCAAAGAGAAATTGTTGCGGAATTTTGTCAAACAGCAATATTGTAGCGGAAAAACCTAAACCAAAAAATTGTCGCGGATAATTTAAAACACAAACATTGTCGCGGAAATTTTAAAGACCAAATTATCGTGGATTTGCCGCTAAGTACAAAATTGTTGCGGATTTCAAGAATTAATTGATTTATCGCGGAAATACTTAATTTGGGTGTTTTCGTCGGGCTTCAACGCTGGATCGTGAGAGAAAAATGATACGTACGGTCTACTGTAATCACATAGTTAACTATTAGATAATAACATCGGAAATCGAGTACTAAGACCTATTACGAAATGTAGGGAAGCACGAAGGGATTATAACGAGCGAAAGCAAACGGTAAGTGGAGTGAACATAATGTAGTAAGGGAAGGTTCCGACTTAGGGAAACGGGAAGGGTTAGTAAGAAAGAAAGTAAAAGACACAAATGAATTAGGCAAATGTTAATAAGACTCGGGGTGAGGAAGGATAGACCATTCGACCGAACCCGACATCTTGCTTAGTACACATTTCGCCAAAAGAAGGGCATGTCTAAGAATGGGAACGATAAGTTCCAAAAATGGAAAGATACGTACGGAATGGGCGGAACGGATCCGAGTGGAAAAAGTGGTAGCGCCTAAGTACCCACCCGAGGAAGGGAAGCATATGGCCCGTCGAGTCAAACAACAGTTAACGGTTGGCTTGGGCGGGACATGTACCGAGCATGTTACTCTCGGCAACAGTAAGGTTAAAGGATGAGGGGAATGATAAGGGTAATAGACTAAGAATAAGAAAACAAGAAAACGATTAAAATAAACGACTTACGCGTGTGTGTATGATTTATTTAAGAAATGAAAGATAAGTATAGCGTGTGTGAAGTTTCCTTTAATAGATTGTGACCGCTTTACAGATTTTTTAGGTGACGCGGACGAGGTATGAAATGGGCATGGGAAGGATGTCGTTAGTTGTCCGGTGATAGAGTCCGGTCTTTTGAAAATACTCTAAATTATGTTGCTAGACTTTAATTCTTTTGAATTATGTTTTTAGTTTACGTTCGAACGTTTCGTTTTATTATCATGTTTTTACCAAATCAGCTAGGCCCAAATTAGGGTCGTTACAAAGGTCATGCCTGATGAAGGGAACAATAAGTTCCGAAATGGAAAGATACTTATGAAATGTGCGGAATAGATCTGAGTGAGATAAAGAGTAGTGCATGAGTACTCATTCAAGGAAGGGAATTGTACGACTCGTCGAGTCAACCGACATCTAACGGTTGGCTTGGGTGAGTCATGTACCGAGCATGTTACACTCGGTCACTGTAAGATCTCTTGGGGGTGCGAGGGGCAACTTAGGAGAATATAGAATCGGCTATAAACGGAGAATTATCGTATGTTAAGTACAATGATTCGTTCTTCCAATGCACGAGGCATTTTCCCTAGCACAGTGTCAAGGATAACGTTAGAACATGAAAGTTAAACATGCTCACCCTAGAGTAATTCAGCTAGGGATGGCAAAAAAACTCAACCTGGTGGATATCCTACCCTACCCTACCCGTGAGGGTTGGATTTTTGGTAGGTATGGGGAGGGTAGGGGTTTAAAAATGATAAACCCGCCATGGGGCAGGGTGGGTGTGGATTTCTACTAAAACTCAAACTCATACCCATCTTACCCACCAAATTTAATGTAATTTTTAAAGGTTTTATATCTAATATTTTTGTAAAATATCTTATATGTCAATACGTTTGTATCATAATATGTAATTATGATTAAATTTATTATATTTATAAACTATAATAATAAGAATTTATCTTATCAAATTTATAAAACTATATTTATTTGAATGATTACATTTTGGTGTTATCATAATATTTTCGTTTGTTTTGTAATCAAGTATAATGTAAAAATTATGTCCAAAATTTAGAAATTGTGTATTTTACACATGTTTATAAATGAACATCGACAATAAAATGATGATTTTTCGTCCATTTTTTGGTAATCGATTTCGAAAGATTAAAGTGTTATTTATGTAATTTTAATATATAAATATGTTATTAAATTATTTTAAAATTTAAATATATTTTTAAATTTTTTAAGGTTAATTGATCAAACGATATTCATGTTTAAAACATTAACATATATTAAAATTAAACAACAATTACTTTTTATCTTTTAGATTAAATATACAATTATAAATATTAGAAAATTATTTACAAACTTTTTGAGTTTAGAGTTATTTGATTATAACATTTTTTGTACAATTTTTATCATTTTCAAAGTTTTATTATTGTTAACATTATTTTAAAATTCCAATATGCTTATAAATATCAGTCATAAATAAAAACAATATATTTTACAATATTTATTACTTTTTATTTTAAATATTTATATAAATATTAAAAAAAATATTGTTGAAATAAGTGAAAATAATTAGTTATATTTTTTATTATTTGAAATTTTACTTGGGTTGGATTATTCGTCGTGGGTCGGGTATTTGCACGGGTAGAGCACGTATTTGAATATTCAAACTCAATATAGATTTGGGGCGGGCATGGATTTGATGTTATAAGTGGTGGAGCGAACGTGGATTTGTTTAAACCCGCCCAAACTCTACCCATTGAAATCCCTAAATTTAGGGATGGGTGACCCACTAGGAAGTGTGGGAGCTAGAGAAAAATTAAAGTCGTAAGGACTAGGTGGGTATGTATCATTAGGGTCAGCCTAGTTCAAAACGAACAATATCAGTGCAGGACCCGGGTTATAGTCGATGTGTGGGCCAAACCTCAACGAGGACGCTGAGTCCATAAGGAGCGGTGAATGTAAGACCCCTCAGGGGTGCGAGTGGCACCTTAGGCGAATCCAATCATCGGCTATAGACAGGGAACGATCGTATGTTAAGTATAATGATTCATCTTCCTAGAATAATTCAGGGATGGATGGCCCACGGGAAGTGTTGGGGCTAGGGAAAAAACAAAGCCGCTAGGACTATGTGCATATCATTAGTGTCAGCCTAGTCCAAAGCGTACAATAACTTATACGTTGTGTTTTATCTTGTTTTATTATGTTAATGTGATGATAAACATGGTGTGTGAAGTTTTCTTTAATAGATTATTACCACTTTACAGACATTATTGATGAGGACACTAGGATGTGAGATGGGCATGGGAAGAAGGCCATAGGTTGTTCGATGTTAGACTGGAGTCCTTTTGGACTCTTTAATCTCCGCATTGTCAAACTTTGACTTTTTTTACATTCTAGAACTATGATTTAAATTAAATTGCATGATTACATCAATACTTTAGATTCGGCTAGGCAGGATTTATGGTTGTTAGAAATGGTATCAAAGATGACACCGCTGCTAAACTAGCGATGGCCGGTCCTCTGTAGAACGTCTAGGAGGCATATGTGAGGGCAACCGACCATAGAAAAGGGGATGAGTGATGGGTAGGAACAAGCGGTATACATCAGAAATCGTCGTAACGAAACATTGTTGTAGAAATGGCTCCGAAAACAAGAGTGCACCGAAACGGGGAGGATGATGGCAATGCATCAGAATAGGTGCCGGTAACAGAGACCCAGGCCATGGGCTCCTCGACACCCATCACGTTTAGCCAAGAGAGTCCAAGGGACGTGTTCTACACCATGGCCAGCTCGCTCGTCAGCGCAATATATATGGACCAACCGAACAAGGAGATTATGTACAAGTTGAACAAGCTCCAAGGCAGAAAAGAGGGAGATGTATTAAAATAAGGTACTAAAAAGTGGGAATGAACAGCTTCACGGGGTATAAGACGGGAGACACAGAAGCGTGGATCATCCGCCAAGAGGAAAATATTAAATTGATTAAAGCTCCCGAATATTGGCGGCTTCGGGGTGGCCAATCATTTGGGTCAAATATCTAGGAGAATACAAGAATAAATCTACTATAAGATTAGATAGATAGAGCATAGAGGTTATTAAACCATGTGCGAGCATATCCCTATAATCCTACAGTGAAGATGCGGCATTTGAGGACCTCTAAGGCCAGAACCATACCTAGCACATCTCAAAATATCCCAAATGATCGATCAGGTCCCCATCTGTAATAGCCGAGAAAAAGGTACAATGAAACAAATAGTAGGGAACGTAGTGGTAAAAGTCTAGACGAGAGATAATGAGGGATACGGGAACGAAAGAACGTAAAAGAAAATGAAAAATAGAAATGTAAAGGGAAAGATTAAAAGGGGGTCAAAAGCAAAGGAATGAGGGGTTAAAGTGTGAATTAGTAAAGTTAGGATGTCTATAAATAGGGGTGAGGAGGCCCAAAAACGAGTTAATCATCATTAAGACACGAAAATTCGAAAATTGGGACGAAGAAGAAAATTGTCGCGAAAATTTCCAAGGGCAAAAATTATCGCGAAAAATTTGAAGGCAAGAATTGTCGCGAAAATTTGGAAGGGTAAAATTGTCGCGAAAATTTACGAAGGCAAAATTGTCGCGAAAATTTACGAAGAGTAAAATTGTCGCGGATTTCCAGTAAGGCATAAATTATCGCGNGTCAGACCGAGAGAAACAACCAAATTATGGAGGATATGTTACGGGCATGTGTATTGGAGTTTAAGGGAGGTTGGGAGGATTTCCTACCGCTAGTGGAATTTGCGTACAATAATTGCTTTCAGAGCAGCATTGCCATTGCGCCATATGAGGCATTGTACGGGAGGAAGTGTCGTACACCGCTTTGTTGGGATAAGGTGGGAGCGAGAACGACCACGGGGACAGAATTAGTGGAACTCACCATTGAAAAGGTAGCCGTGGTACGAAAGAACATTAAGGCGGCACAGGACCGATACAAAAGTTAGGCAGACACAAAAAGGAGACCCTTAGAGTTAAAAGTTGGGGATCACGCATACCTAAGGGTATTTCCTATGAAGGGGGTGCTAAGGACCACAAGGACAGGGAAGCTGAGCCCCCGGTATATCGGACCATACGAGGTGGAACGAAGGATCGGAAACCTAGCATATCAGCTGAAGCTTCCAGAGGAAATGGGGGGGATACACAACGTGTTCCATGTATCCCAACTAAGGAGGAGGGTGACTGAAGGAATTCAAGAATGTGTGGGGGAACCCATAGAAATAACCCCGGAGCTAACGTACGAGGAAGTCCCAGTAAAGATCCTAGGTAGGGAGGAAAGAAGACTCAGAAACCAACAAATCCCCATGGTGAAAGTACAATGGTCCAATCAAGGAGAAAGGGAAGCCACTTGGGAAACGGAACGAGAAATTAGACAGAGAGCGCCAGAATCGATGGAAGATTAGTACGCACGAGTTTCGGGACGAAACTCAAAATGAATGAGGAAGGATGTAATAGCCAGGAAAAAGGTATGATGTATCAAATAGTAGGGAAGGTAGCGATAAAGTCTAAACAAGGGATAACGAGGGATACGGAACGAAAGAACGTAAAAAGAAACGAAAAATGGAAATGTAAAGTAAAAGATAGAAGAGGGGTCAAAATCAAAGGAAGGAGGGGTTAAAATGTGAATTAGAAAAGTTAGGATGTCTATAAATAGGGGTGGGGAGGCCCAAAAACGAGTTAATCATCATTAA
The DNA here is from genome assembly GCA_009725065.1 of Utricularia reniformis. NCBI lineage: Eukaryota > Viridiplantae > Streptophyta > Magnoliopsida > Lamiales > Lentibulariaceae > Utricularia > Utricularia reniformis. The sequence goes on along the minus strand of RWGZ01001303.1, from coordinate 654,458 downwards.
AAACGAAAATTCGAAAATTTCCACGAAGAAGGAAAATTATAGCGGATTCTGCACAGGCCATTATTGTCGCGGATTTCTCAAAGAACATTATTGTCGCGGATTTGGGTGATGAAGAGAATTATCGCGGATTATTTTTGAAGAGAATTGTCGCGGAAAATTGGAACAAGAGTAAAATTGTCGCGAAAAATCCTTGAAGTGCAACATTATCGCGGATTGCGTTCTAAGAGAAAAATTATCGCGGATTTGGAGTTGCAGCATTGAATTGTCACGAATTTCGAGGAATGAAGTAAATTATAGCTGAAATACTAATTTTAAGTGTTTTCGTCACGTCTCGACGTGGGATCATGGGAGGAAAAGAACACGTAGGGTCTATGTTAATCACATAGTTAACAATAGGATAATAACGTCGGAATTAGAGTAACTAAAACCTATTACGAAATGCAGGAAAGCGCGGAAAGACTATAGCAAGCAAAAGCAAATGGTAAGTGGAGTGAACACAATATAGTAAGGGAAGGTTCAGACTTAGGAAACAGGATTGGGTTAAAAAAGAGGAAAGGAAAAGACATGAATGAACGAGATAAATGTTAATAAAGACTCTGTAATAGCCGAGAAAAAGTTACAATGAAACAAATAGTAGGGAACGTAGCGGTAAAAGTCTAGACGAGAGATAATAACGGATACGGGAACGAAAGAACGTATAAGGAAATGAAAAGTAGAAAAGTAAAGAAAAAGATTAAAAGGGGGTCAAAAGGCAAAGGAATGAGGGGTTAAAGTGTGAATTAGAAAAGTTAGGATGTCTATATATAGGGGTGAGGAGGCCCAAAAACGAGTTAATTATCATTAAGACACGAAAATTCGAATATTGGGACGAAGAAGGAAATTGTCGCGAAAATCTCCAAGGGCAAAAATTATCGCGAAAAATTTGAAGGCAAGAATTGTCGCGAAAATTTTGAAGGGTAAAATTGTCGCGATAATTTACGAAGGCAAAATTGTCGCGAAAATTACGAAGAGTAAAAATTGTCGCGGATTTCCAGTATGACATAAATTATCGCGAATTTCATCCCAGTGCAATATTATCGCGGATTTTAATCCTAGGGTATTTTATCGCGGATTTCAGGGCAGAAGTAGAATTATCGCGGAAATAATAAGTTCGAGTATTTTCGTTACGTCCCGAAGTCGGATCGTGGGAGGAAAAGGACACGTAAGGTCTACGGTAATCACATAGTTAACAATAAGATAATAACGTCAGAATTCGAAAAACTAAGACCTGTTACGAAATGCAGGGAAAGCTCGGGAAGATTATAACCGGCTAAAGCAAACTGTAAGAGGAGTGAACACGATATAGTAAGGGAAGGTTCAGACTTAGGAAATGAGATTGGGTTAGTAAAGAAGGAAGTAAAGATACGTATTAATGAGGTAAATGATAATAAGACTCGGGGTGAGGAAGGATGGACCGTCCGACCGAACCCGGCATCGTGCATAGTACACGATTCGCCAAAGGAAGGGCATGCCTGATGAAGGGAACGGTAAGTTCCAAAAAGTAAAAGATACTTACGAAAAGGGCAGAACGGATCCGGGTGGAAAAAGGGGTAGCGCCTAAGTACCCACCCGGGGAAGGGAAGCATATGGCCCGTCGAGTCATCCAACAGCTAACGGTTGGCTTGGGCGAGACATGCACCGAGCATGTAATCTCGGCAATAGTAAAGTTAATTAATGATGGGAATGATAAGGGTAGCAGAAGAGGGAAATAAGGAAAACGGTAAAGTGGAATGATTCACGTGTGCGTGTACGGTTTAATTAAGAAACGAAAAGATAACGTGTAGCGTGTGTGAAGTTTCCTTTAATAAATTGTGACCGCTTTACAGATTTTGTAGGTGACGCGGACGAGGTATGAGAGGGGAATGGGAAGAAGGTCGTCGGTTGACCGGTGATAGAGTCCGGTTCTTTGGAGAATACTCTAAATTATGTTGACGTATTTTCATGTTTCGAACTATGTTTTAAATTTGCATTCGAATATTTCCGTTTTAATTATCGTATTTTTACAAACAACTAGTCCCATATTGAGGGCGTTACAAATGGTATCAGAGCGTAACATCGTTACTAAACCGGTAACGGTGCGATCCTACGTAGAAGAGTCTAGGAAAACTTGTAGGAGGACAACCGGCCATAGGAAGGATGGGCATAGAATGTAACGGATGACATGAATAGGAGTAAGATATAGCGAAAGTTTAATGTAGGAATGGCCCCTAGAACGATAGCACATGGAAACCGAGAAGAGGATAGCAACGCATCAGAACAGGCACCGGCGACAGAGACTCCGGTTGCGGATTCAGCGACGCCTCTCACGTTTAGTCAGGAAAGCCTCAGGGACCTGTTTCAGACCATGGCAAGTTCCCTAGTTAGCGCAATAAGACAGGGATAGGCAGAGAGGGGAAACTCCGTGCAAATGGAATTAGGGGCAAGGCCCGAAAAGGGTAGGATGTACTACAACGAGGCATTAAAGAAGGCTGGGATGAACAGCTTCACAGGGGATAAGATGGGAGATGCGGAAGCGTGGATTACCCGCCTTGAGGAGAAGTTCGAACTGATCGAAGCCCCAGAGGAGCTTAGGGCATGATTGGACCCACTATGGTTCGATGGTTGTACCGCCCGATGGTGGGAGAGTGTGTCGGCCGCATTACTGAAGGATGGGCCTATCTCTTGGGCAAAGTTTAAGAATGCGTTCTTGGACTATTACATGCCGAAAGGACTTAAGAAAGATAAGAGGGCCGAATTTGACATACTGACTCAGGGAAACCGCCCTGTTATGGAATACATGCAAGAATTCAATGAGCTAGGCATGTACGCCCCCGAGATTATGGGGAGTGAACAGGAAAAGATGCACCGCTTCACGGAATGACTAAATGAGAAAGTGAAACTGACTATGTATTGCCACGACGATGAAGAATTTTCTAGTTTGGTGGCGGCGGCAGTCCGAGTTGACGGAGGGCTACGGAGAATGGATAAGGAACACACTAAGAACTCTACAAGGAACGAAGTTCAAGGACTGGGAGAATGAAAAGGAAAGACCACTGCAGAGGGTTTCGGATCGGCACCAGGACTACCGATCAGGCCTGCGTGCACCAAATGCGGAAAGAACCATTTTGGAGAATGTCGCGCAGGAACTAACAGTTGTTTCAAGTGTGGCCAGGAAGGACATTTTGCCAAGGACTGCACAAAGAGGAGGAGGATCGAAACCGGCGTAACCGAAAACAGAGTGAGGGAAAGAATTAATTGAAATGCTCGAGTGTTTGCTGTGAACAAGGAACAGGCCTCGGAGGCTGAGGACGTCGTCGCAGGTACACTACTAATTAACGGCTTTACAGCTTTCGAATTATTTGACTGTGGGGCGACACACTCGTTTGTGTCGGAGAAGTTAGCAAAACAGTTTGGGATAACGAGAAGTAACGCTAAAATAAATGTAAAGACACCGGGATCCGAAGCCATGGAGGCAAATAGAATCTACAAAGGGTGCACGGTAGAAGTGGACATAGTGCGAACAGAGGCCGATATGATTGAGTTAGGGGATATGGGATTCGATGCCATACTAGGAATGGATTGGTTATCTAAGTACGATGCGCAAGTAAGATGTCGGGAACGTACAATCACGTTTAGAACGCCCCGAGAGGGGAGACAGGACATGGTCGGAGAATCAATTACGAGTGCGGAGGAGGAATATATGGATCGATCGAACTGGCTAGCATTTGTCATGACGGAGAAGGAAGGGACACCACTGGAGTCCGTTCCAGTAGTTTGTGAATACAGCGATGTATTTCCCGACGAGCTGCCGAGGCAACCGCCTCAGAGAGAAGTAGAAATGGGAATAGAACTACTCCCTGGAACGCAACTGATTTCTAAGGCCCCATACCGAATGGCACCCCGAGAAATGCAAGAACTGAAGCAACAGATTGAGTCGCTATTAGAAAAATAATTTCTAAGGCCAAACAATTCCCCTTGGGGAGCACCAGTATTGTTTGTTAGAAAGAAAAGCGGCGAGTTAAGATTGTGCTACGACTACAGAGAATTAAACAAGGTCACAATAAAGAATAAGTACCCGTTGACTAGGATCGACGACTTGTTTGATCAGTTACAAGGTGCAAAGGTGTTCTCGAAATTAGACCTGAGGTCAGGGTACCGTCAAGTTCGAGTAAGAGAGGGAGACATACCGAAGACAGCCATTCGAACGAGGTACGGCCATTACGAATGCACGGTGGTACCGTTTGGATTAACTAATGCCCCAGCAATTTTCATGGATTTGATGAATCGGATGTTTCGACAATACCTAGACAAGTTTGTGGTGGTGTTTATTGACGACATCCTAGTTTACTCTCGCAACCAGGAAGAACACGAGCAACATCTGAGAATAGTGTTATAGACTCTCAGACAATAGAAGCTATATGCCAAATACAGCAAGTGTGAATTCTGGATGGACAGCATAGCTTTCCTAGGCCACGTGATATCAGCAGGGGGGGTGACGGTAGACCCAACAAAGATAGAAACAGTTACGAATTGGCAGAGACCGACAATTGCTCGCGAAGTAAGGAGTTTCTTAGGATTAGCCGGGTACTACCGGAAATTCATCGAAGGGTTCGCAAGGATTGCTAAACCGTTGACATATTTGACCCGAAAGGAAACGAGGTATACTTGGGATGAGAAATGCGAAGAGAGTTTTGAATATCTCAAAACGAAACTGACATCTGCGCCAATACTAGTATTACCCACACCAGTGCAGGATTTCAGGTATACAGCGACGCATCGAAAGAAGGACTCGGGTGTGTACTGATGCAAGGGGGAAAGTTATAGCATATGCATCCCGCCAATTGAAGATACATGAGTTATACTACCCGACACATGATTTGGAATTGGCCGCGGTGGTATTCGCACTCAAGATTTGGAGACATTACTTGTACGGTGTGAAGTGTGAGATATTCACCGACCACAAGAGTTTGAAGTATCTATTCACTCATAAGGAGCTTAATATGAGACAATGGAGATGGTTGGAACTGATAAAAGATTACGATCTGGACATCCAATACCACCCCGGAAAGGCAAACCAGGTAGCCGATGCACTGAGCAGGAAGACTCATGGCACGCTAGCCAACACATTGATAAGGGAAATGGGGAGCCTGCAACTGGAAATAGTAGAATCGAGCACAGTCATGTTAGGGACGATTACCGCAAAGCCGGGGATACTAGAAGAGGTACTAGAAGCACAGAAAACAGACCCTGAGAAACCCGTGACGCGAAAAGGGGGAAACAGAACCGATAAATTGGAAATAAGCAAAGGAAGCGATGGGCTAGTTCGAATGAATGAACGTATATGGGTTCCANGAACGAGATAAATGATAATAAGACTCGGGGTGAGGAAGGATGGACCGTCCGACCGAACCCGGCATCGTGCCTAGTACACGATTCGCCAAAGGAAGGGCATGCCTGATGAAGGGAACGATAAGTTCCAAAGAGGAAAAGATACGTACGAAGAGGGCGGAACGGATCCGGGTGGAAAAAGGGGTAGCGCCTAAGTACCCACCCGGGGAAGGGATGCATATGGCCCGTCGAGTCATCCAACAGCTAACGGTTGGCTTGGGCGGGACATGCACCGAGCATGTTAATATCGGCAACATAAAAGTTAATGAATGATGGAAAAGATAAGGGTAAAAGAAGAGGGAAATAAGAAAACGGTTAAGTGAAATGATTCATGTGTGTGTGTATGATGTACCTAAGAAGTAAGAAAGATAATGTGTAGTGTGTGTGAAGTTTCCTTTAATAGATTGTGACCGCTTTACAGATTTTGTAGGTGACGCAGGTGAGATATGATAGGGACGGGGAAGGAGGTCGTCGGTTGTCCGGTGATAGAGTCCGGTCCTTCGGAGAACACTCTAAATTATGCAGTCGTACTTTAATGTTTTGAACTATGTTTTAAATTGCTTTCGAATATTTCCGTTTTAATTATCATGTTTTTAACAAAACAACTAGGCCCAAATTACGGTCCTTACAGAGCCTGCAACTGGAAATAGTAGAATCGATCACAGTCATGTTAGGGACGATTACCGCAAAGCCGGGGATACTAGAAGAGGTACTTGAAGCACAGATAACAGACCCTGAGAAACCCGTGACGCGAAAAGGGGGAAACAGAACCGATAAATTGGAAATAAGCAAAGGAAGCGATGGGCTAGTTCGAATGAATGAACGTATATGGGTTCCAAATAGGCCAGAGCTAAGAAAGAAGATTATGACGGAACCACACAGTTCAGCATTCTCAGTTCACCCAGGAAGTACTAAGATGTATCGAGACCTAAAGACGCACTGTTGGTGGAACGGAATGAAAAACGAAATTGCCAACTTTGTGGCTAAATGCCAAAACTGCCAACGAGTTAAGGCCGAACACCAACGCCCGGGGGGCGAACTACAACCCTCAGAAATTCTAGAATGCAAATGGGATAGCATCGGGATGGACTTTGTGGTAGGACTACCCAAGAGCCTACGAAAGAACGACGCGATATGGGTGGTGGTGGACCGTCTTACGAAGACGGCTCACTTTTTAGCAGTCAAGACGACGTACGGAGTGGACAGGCTAGCCAAAATATATGTGGATATCATAGTCAAATTACATGGAGTTCCAATAAATATCGTGTCAGACAAGGACCCAAGATTCACGTCTAGATTTTGGCAAAGCTTACAGAAATCGCTCGGAACTCAGTTATGCATGAGCACAGCCTATCGTCCACAGACGGATGGTCAGACTGAGAGAACCAACCATATTATGGAGGATATGTTACGGGCATGCGTACTGGAGTTTAAGGGAGGTTGGGAGGATTTCCTACCGCTAGTGGAATTTGAGTACAATAACAGCTTTCAGAGCAGCATTGGTATGGCGCCATATGAGGCATTCTACGGGAGGAAGTGTCGTACACCACTATGTTGGGATGAGGTGGGAGAGAGAACGACCACGGGGACAGAATTAGTGGAAGTCACCATTGAAAAGGTAGCCGTAGTACGAAAGAACAATAAGGCGGCACAAGACCGATACAAAAGTTGGGCAAACACAAAAAGAAGACCCTTAGAGTTAAAAGTTCGAGATCACGCATACCTAAAGGTATCACCTATGAAGGGAGTGCTAAGAACCACAAGGATAGGGAAGCTGAGCCCCCGGTATATCGGACCATATGAGGTGGAACGAAGGATCGGAAACCTAGCATATCAGCTGAAGCTCCCGGAGGAAATGGGAGGGATACACAACGTGTTCCATGTATCCCAACTGAGGAGGAGGGTGACTGAAGGGATCCAAGAATGTGNGGTAAAAGAAGAGGGAAATAAGAAAACGGTTAAGTGAAATGGTTCATGTGTGTGTGTAAGATGTAACTAAGAAGTAAGAAAGATAATGTGTAGTGTGTGTGAAGTTTCCTTTAATAGATTGTGACCGCTTTACAGATTTTGTAGGTGACGCAGGTGAGATATGATAGGGACGGGGAAGGAGGTCGTCGGTTGTCCGGTGATAGAGTCCGGTCCTTCGGAGAACACTCTAAATTATGCAGTCGTACTTTAATGTTTCGAACTATGTTTTAAATTTGCTTCCGAGTATTTCCGTTTTAATTATCATGTTTTAACAAAACAACTAGGCCCAAATTAGGGTCGTTACAGGCATACAGCTGAAGTTGCAAGCTTGGTACTTTCGAACGATACCTCGTTTTTATTAGATGCAGTAACTGATGAACCATCTTGGAAGGAGTCAATCGTCAATTATTTAATTAAGAGAGAACTACCCGCCCATGAAGGCGAGGCCCGCAGAACAATGCAATGAGCTTCATACTTTGTGTACGTGGACGAGAAGCTATATAAGAAAAATTTTGGAGGACCCTACCTTCAATGTTTGTCCCCAGTATAGGCAAAAGCCGTTATGGAAAAAGTTCACGCTGCGGACTGTGGTGACCATTCGGCGGGTCGATCTATGGCCTCCGAAAAGATAATAACTTTCCATGTAATTAGCCTCCAAAATAATAATAACTTCCCACATAACTCTCGTTTCCTTTCAAAGGTAAATTGTCCCTCGGCGTTGCCTTGGTCCTAGATATTCCCAAATGCGGGTTAGGATGACCGATAATCATGCAAATACTTTCTTCGATAACTCCAGACATGCGTAAAATTCCTCATTATTAACAATATTTTTTTGTTTATAAACCATAAGGCAATCATTTGGCCATCTCAATTACAAACGAAAATATCTTATTCTTAAATGGATTTAGATGAAAATGCCCTTTTACTAAGTACTAATTTGCACTCGATATTACCTTATATTTCCTCAGGTAAAAAGTTGCACCCGGGGTCATCACTGTTTCAACTTGCACCGCGACATCCGATTGTCTCGCCGGTATAAACTTGCACCCGGGGTCATCACGGTGCCAAGTTGTACCGCGGCATATAATTGCCCCCGCCGGTATAAACTTGCATCCTGGGTCATCACGGTGACAACTTCTACCGCGGCATCACATTGTCCCGCCGGTATAAACATGCACCCGGTATCATCACGATGTCAACTTGCACCGCGAAATGACATTCTAGCCGCCGGTATAAACTTGCACCCAGGGCCATTGCGGAAATGGACCAGCCTCCGACGAGGGCGCCTCCCTCGCCGGCGTGTCATGCTGTTTTTCCACGGAAACATGCTCAATACTAAGCCGACTATCTCATAATAAATTAGGCCCTTTGACATATTCCAACATTATAGATGTACAGACAATCCTACCGCGGACAGGAGGACTCATCGTGTTCAAAGTATTTTGACGCAGTATCTAATTTGACGAGTTTGAAAATGATCGATTACAAGACAGACGGCACATTGCATTTCTAATCTAACCTATTATTTTATTCCATCTTCCATCCTATTAAAATGCAATGGACCTACTCCTATCTTACCATTCCCCTAGTCGATTGGAATCATGACGTCAAAAAATATACTTAAAAATTAGAATATTACCATAAAAAAGAGAGGAAATTTTTATTTTAAAAAAATCGAAGACTCACGTTTATACATAATACTTGCGCAAATTCAAAATATGTGATGTCTGTGGCAGCTCTTCTCCGCTGATATTCGCAATCTTATACGTTCCTTCTCTCACTATCGCCGTTACTCTATACGGGCCTTCCTATTTTCGATCTAACATACCAGCATGCTTCGAGACTTCCACTTTCTTTAGAACTAAGTCCCCAATTGTTAACCACACAAGGCGTACATCATTATCGTGTCTTTCAGCCACACGTTTTTTACAGACCTCCATTCGTATGGCGGCTCTGTCTCTGAGATGGTCAACACAATGGAGATCGAGCTTTCGCATATCCTCAATCAGTACTTCATCATAAGCGATGACTCTCTAGGATAGAATAGTTACCTCTACCGGAGAAACGGCCTCGGAGCCATATATAAAAGAAAACAGGCTAAATCCGGTGGTAGACCTCGGTGACATCAGATACGCCAACATCACATTATGCAGCTCATCTACCTATGAGGCATTGGATTGATCTATCCTTGTTTTTAATTGTTGCAAGATGATGCGATTAATAGCCTTGTAACCCATTCGTTTCTGGATATGCGATGGATGTAAACCGTTGTTGAATACCATAATACTCGCACCATTCGACTACACGTTTCCCTGAGAATTGTGTTCCGTTATCTGATACCAGGATCCTGGGAATCTCGAATCGGCATATAATATACCTTCAGAGGAAACTTATAACTTCATGTTCCCGGACCTGGGACACGGCTTCAACCTCTATCCATTTGGAGAAATGTTCCACAGCCACAATACATAATTTGTTTTGGCTAGGTGCAGTCAGAAATGGTCCTAAAATATCGATACCTCAAGTATCGAAAGGACATGTTGTTGGCAAAGGTTTAATATTCGCTCTCGGCACATGATGCACGTTCGAGTGGAACTGGCAAGCGGAACAAGTTTGGAAAGAATTCACACAATCTATCTCTATTGTTGGCAAAAATTATGCAGCCCTCTTAACATTCATTGCCAAAGATTGACCCGCCGAAATTTCACACAACTTGCACCGCCGGATGCCGCGGTGCATGTTGACACCGTGATGACCCCGTGTGCAAGTTTATACTTGAGGAAAAATAAGGTAATCTCGAGTGCAAATTAGTACTCAGTAAAAGGGCATTTTCACCTAAATCACTTTAAGGATAAGATATTTTCATTTGTAATTGAGATGGCCGAATGATCGTCTTATGGTTTATATTCCCAAAAATATTGTTATTAATGAGGACTTTTACGCATGTCTGGAGTTATCGAAGAAATTATTTGCATGATTATCGGTCATCCTTACCCGTATCAGGGAATATCTAGGACCCATGCAACACCGAAGGACTATTTACATTTGAAAGGAAACGAGAGTTATGTGGGAAGTCATTATTATTTCGGAGGCTAATTACATGGAAAGTTATTATCATTTCGGAAGCTAATTTCGATTATTTGGATTATTCAGAGTTGTATTATTATTAAAGTGTGATGAGAAATTGAAAAGAAAGGAACACAAATTCTTATATACATTGGGGAATACAAAACGGGGGAGTGATTGTAAAAGTAAAGAAACTATATTAAGAAGTTTATTTCTTCTTCTTCTGGGAGCTCGAGCCTTCACCAGTTTCACTGGGGCGCTTCTTTATTATTTTGATCGTTAGTGGAGATGTATCAAACATGTCTTTAGGATTCTGCATCGGTTAGTTTTTTCTGGACGAAGCCTGCCATTTGAGTATCATGGCGATCCCGAGCTTCTATTACACTAGTGGGAATATAAATTGGAGAGTCACTTTGACCCATCACTTCCTCATGTCTAAGGAGATCCGCCACGAGGGGTCCCACCGGTTCCGGGAATAGTGGAGCTAGCCTTTAGAATGCGTTCGGTGGCTGGCTTTCTTTAGTCTCGATGTCCTCCGAGAAGAACTGTCGATGCAAGTCTTCCTCCAGATTCAATTGGAGAGCCCCAAATGGATCTTGGGAGCAATCTAATTTCTCCGCCGCATGGACAAGTTCGAACTTCCGAAGAGGCTAGAATCTAACTTCTCATTTTCCTCCGGCGATAACGATATGCCAAGAATTCTTTGAGTTTGGACACTCCCCCTTAGAAAGTACAGGACGGATGATTTTGCATTCGCTAGGGCGGCAAAATTCTGGAAAGTTAGGGAATGTACCGTGAACTCCCATATCAGCTTCCGGAAACAATCATGTTAAGAGTAAAAATCTACCCTGTGATGTTTTATGTATCAGGTGAGGATACCGCTGGTATTCGGTTGTCGTAATGAAAGGAAATCAAGAATTTATACGTGTGAAACCCGAGAACCGGGAGGAAAACCCCCGGGGCACCAAACCCAAGAAGAATTCACTAAGAAATTTTGATCAGGAACTCTCCAGAGAGCTTGTCCACTTCAACATTTTGACCTCTCCCTTTTATAGAGATACATTCTAAATATTTTAATTGTATATAATCTAATCGTAATCTATTACAATCTCATCGTAGCCACCTCGAGCCAATTTATGAAACTTTTGTGCACGCCGAAGCCGCACATCTCCACCTGGAGTAATGGCACAACCTTCGTTGACATTTCCCCTGAAGACGTCGATCGCACACCCATCTTCCTGATCGTAGCAATTCATTACCGATCCTGCATCACTCCATAGGATACAAATCGACTGATCACAATTTCTCTCGTCCGATCAGTAAAAGGTTGGTCGACCGGACATATTACCTGATCCTTACCGTATTGTCATAAGTCATGTATTAACATTAGCCCCTCAACTTCAATCGATCGTCATAGTCGAACGTCGAATGGAGTTGACATTGTCGTGACTTATAAGTAGACACCAATCGCCAATAAATATACCGATCGACGCCAATGCTTTCAAACTCTATCTCTGTACTCATCGTGTCAGATTTGTTCATCTTGAAAACATGCGGAAGCCAGAAAGTCGCAATCCTGGTCGTCCAAGTGGCACATTCCTCAGCGTTGCTCATAAACAAAACCCTCGTCACCGTCGTCATTCTAATCGCGCTTCCGAATACACTTATGCCCTCTACTTCCAGGCAAATTGAACCCATCATATCCGGCGATTACTCTTCTTCGTTAAACCCAAGAATTACACAGGTTTATTTTATTTTCCCTGCTTGTACGACCTTTTAATTCGGTTTTACTTCCTTATCGCGAGCAAAACATGATTTTTCCTACTATCCAAGGGAGTTTCTTCGATTCTCTTGAGTTTCCAATAGGTTCTTGTTTCATAGGTATTTACGACGCCTATCCTTACTCTCAGATGGCTTTGTGAGAAATTCGGCTTTCCTGAAGAATATCAACTGGAAATTGGAGAGCCAGGTTTTGAGCCTTGGCCTGCGGCCGGACGATCGTCCCTGGATAATCCCATACCAGTGACGATCTCTGCTTTGAAGAATGGTTTGAGGTTCCTCCTTCATCCTTTCGTTGCTGAACTGCTGTGGGCCCTTGCTGTTATGGTCCCTTTTTAGGGGGTACCAACAGTCGTCCGGTTCGTTTAACAAACGAACTCGGTTCTGATTTCTTTAAAATGTGGAAGACGATTAAAAGCAAAAAGCCAAAATGAATGCACGGCAATATATAGTGGAAACCCCGTGAATTGGGGTGAAAAACACTCGACTAAGAGCTGATTATGCTCTTAGCCTGCTCACTAAAGAAAATAAACCAAAGTTCATACAAAACAGGCTAATGAAAATGACGAGGTAAAGAAAGCAAGAAGAATCCGGCAGAGTAACAGCATGTTCTTCTGCGTCCAAAGGGTCATGTCTTTTCATTCGTCTTGCCCTATATTTATAGAGTTGCTGGCGAGTGTAATCCACGTCCTGTAACCGCCTCTGACAAGTTTGTTAGAGGTTGTTGTCGCAGGATGNAGCTTATTTTTATAGTTTCTTCATTCCTTCCAGTCATAACTATGTTTTTATTCCATGTTTCAGCTTCCTCCTCTAAACTTTCTTCTGGAGGGAAAGTGAAAAGGAAACAAGAGATGATCGCCAAAGGATTGCAGAGGAAGGCTAAAAAGGCGAAGGTAAGCATACTTTTGCTCATTCATCATCTCAATTTTGTTTCATATTTTCCATATATTCGTAGGTTTCCGCATCTAAAAGGAAATCATCATCACCATCTCCCCCTTCATCACCCCTCAACATAACTGCGGGAAAAGATGTTTCTGAAGCGGCAGAAGTATCACAATCGGCTGATTATGTCGAAGGGTCACCACCCAACCCTTTTTCGATTGTCGCTATTCCGATGGAATCCCTTGGTGAAAGGGTAACCCAATTTTTTGACGATCTAATACATGAAAGATGTTTTAGGATTGCAGGTTGGACTGCTGACCGTCGCTTACTCTTCAATGAATTCCTGCAGGCTGAGAAAGTCCAACTGATCGACTATCCGAGAGAATCTCCTACAAGGTCGTAAACAACCCTAATGACCGACCTTTCGCCTCCTCCAATCCAAACTCAGATGGCGAACGAAGCAGCAACCCCTTCAGAAGCCAGTTCGTCATGTGAAAGTCAGAGTTTTGCATCATGGTTTGCTGAATTCCAAAGCAAATACATGGTGGATAACTTCATCCTTCCACCGCCGGTCGGTAGCGACGCTATGAAACAACCGACGGTTTCTTTGGATGTGGGGACGCTTGTCAGTACTCATATTGACGATATGATGGGGTCGGCACTTTGTCGACCGACCCACCTGTTTCACTTGGCAAAGCGGCGATCCCCCTTAGTGTGGTATGTTACAAAACACTATTTAAATGTTCCATACTGATTCTTTCTCATCCAATTATTTGTTGCCCACTGCATACATCGAAGGAAATTTTGTCTCTGTATCATAAGACAACGCGCTCTTTAAAGGCGGTCTCACTTCTGCGGAAGAAACTTTCTAAGGCACATGATCATGCCGCAGAAGACAGAAAGGAAATTGCTACGCTAGAGGGGGAGCAAGCCAAAGCAAGGCGTCGTGCCCAAGAACTCTCCTACATTCAGGAAGAAAACAATATTTTGAAGAACAGAGTGGATGTGGTAACTAAAGAATTATCCCGTTCGGCCAAAGAGATACAGGCTGAAGTCCAGCGCGACATCTTTGAAGTTAGGCTGGAGGTCGAACGGAAAAATGTCGATCTAGCGTCAACCGTACATAAATATGCTGAGGAGGAATATCGCCATAGTCTAATGGTCCAAAAAGACAAGATTCTGCATTTTATGAATTCTACAGATGCCACTCTCCAGGATATCAACAAAAAGTACTCGGATTATGACGGTCTGATGTCCGCTCTTGAGCAAACGATCGGCCAACACAGAGAAGACAAATCGTCTCTTCTGGATTGGTTCGTGGTCTCGCCAACATTCAAAAGCTTGGCGATGACTTACTCCCTCGGATTAGTGGAGGAGCAAACACGATAATTAAGGAAAAAATCGTCAACATTTTTGAACTTATCCTAACTCCGAGGAATGGGAGCGTGTCAATCCACTCACTTTTGATGGGAACTTTAATCCTCGCTCGCCCATTGAACCGAACGATCCTGATCCAGAATTTCATTCACACGTCGATCGGTTGGATACTCTCGTTCTTGAAAGCCTAGGGCCCTTATCATTTAGCTCCTCATCTTCCTGAATATTGTATTGTAATTTCTTCAATAATTATAATTTTAATTGTTAATCGTTATCTTATTGCTTCAATATCGATCGACAACCATTTCGTCTAGAATTCCAGAATCCTACTTAAGTGTTGTTTGTATTATCGATCGATCATCCGATTTGCCATAAATTTAAACCGTGAGATGCAAACAATAACGTAGTGGGCACTTTACCGAAGTTACCCCTGGCACATATGTCTATTCCATAGCACTTGTGTGCCATCTCTAATTCCCACTCGTGAAGAACATTACCATATTGATCAATCGGATGGATCTATTCGTAACTTTTGCCGGCATCCGTATAAGAGATGTCATATTTTATGATAAAATATGAAGTTTTGTCAAATAGGTCTCCTGTTGAAGAGCAACGGAATAAGTAGTCTCTTTAATATAGAAAACATGCCAAANTTCTTTCTTCTTTATTAACCCAATCCCATTCCTTAAGTCTGAACCTTCCCTTACTATATTGTGTTCACTCCGCTTACCGTTCGCTTTAGCTTGTTATAATCCTCCCGTGCTTCCCCTGCATTTCGTAACAGGTCTTAGTTATTCGAATTCCGACGTTATTATCTTATTGTTAACCATGTGATTACCGTAGACCCCACGTGTTCTTTTTCCTCTCCCGATCCGACGTCAAGACGTAACGAAAACACTTAATTCCACTTTTTCCTCGAAATTCGCGACAATTCTATGCTGAAATCACAAATCCGCGATAATTCCACCTCTGGTCCGATTTCCGCGATAATATTGCACTTGTCACGTTTTTCGCGATAATTTCTCCTTTCGTCAGATTTCCGCGACAATTTTCACTTGTAACGTTTTTCGCGATAATATTGCACTGTCCAGATTTCCGCGACAATTCACTCTTCAACGAAAATCCGCGATAATATGTTCATCCAAAAATTCGCGATAAAATGCATGCATGGGCGAAATTCGCGATAATTTTCCTTCTTTGCGGAAATTTTCGGATTTTCGGGTCTTAATGATGATTAACCCATTTTTGGGCCTCCTCACTCCTATTTATAGACATCCTAACTTTTCTAATTCACACTTTGACCCCTCCTTCTTTTACTTTTGACCCCTCCTTTATCTTTTTCTTTACTTTTCTATTCTTCGTTCCCTTTTACGTTCTTTCGTTCCCGTATCTCTCATTATCTACCGTCTAGACTTTTACCGTTACATTCCCTACTATTTGTTTCGACATACCTTTTTCTCGGCTATTACAGCAGAAGTATCACGATCGGCTGATTATGTCGAAGGGTCACCACCCAACCCTTTGTCGATTGTGGCTATTCCGATGGAATCCCTTGGTGAAAGGGTAACCCAATTTTTTGACGATCTAATACTTGAAAGATGTTTTAGGATTGCAGGTTGGACTGCTGACCGTCACTTACTCTTCAATGAATTCCTGCAGGCTGAGAAAGTCCAACTGATAGACTATCCGAGAGAATCTCCTACAAGGTCGTAAACAACCCTAATGACCGACCTTTCGCCTCCTCCAATCCAAACTCATATGGCGAACGAAGCAGCATCCCCTTCAGAAGCCAGTTCGTCATGTGAAAGCCAGAGTTTTGCATCATGGTTTGTTGAATTCCAAAGCAAATACATGGTGGATAACTTCATCCTTCCACCGCCGGTCGGTAGCGACGCTATGAAACGTCCGACGGTTTCTTTGGATGTGGGGACGCTTGTCAGTACTCATATTGACGATATGATGGCGGTCGGCACTTTGTCGACCGACCCACCTGTTTCACTTGGCAAAGCGGCGATCCCCCTTCGTGAGGTATGTTACATAACATTATTTAAATGTTCCATATTGATTATTTCTCATCCAATTATTTTTTGCCCACCGCATACATCGAAAGAAATTTTGTCTCTGTATCATAAGACAACGCGCTCTTTAAAGGCGGTCTCACTTCTGCGGAAGAAACTTTCTAAGGCACATGATCAAGCCGCAGAAGACAGAAAGGAAATTGCTACGCTAGAGGGGGAGCTAGCCGAAGTAAGGCGTCGTGCCCAAGAACTCTCCTACATTCAGGAAGAAAACAATATTTTGAAGAACAGAGTGGATGTGGTCACTAAAGAATTATCCCGTTCGGCCAAAGTGATACATGCTGAAGTCTAGCGCGACATCTTTGAAGTTAGGCTGGAGGTCGAACGAAAAAATGTCGATCTAGCGTCAACCGCACTTAAATATGCTGAGGAGGAATATCGCCATAGTCTGATGGTCCAAAAAGACAAGATTCTGCATTTTATGAACTCTACAGATGGCACTCTCCAGGATATCAACAAAAAGTATTCGGATTATGACGGTCTGATGTCCGCTCTTGAGCAAACGATCGGCCAACATAGAGAAGACAGATCGTCTCTTCTGGATCGGTTCGTGGTCTTGCCAACATTCAAAAGCTTGGCGATGACTTACTTCCTCGGATTAGTGGAGGAGCAAACACGATAATTAAGGAAAAAATCGTCAACACTTTTGAACTTATCCTAACTCCGAGGAATGGGAGCGTGTCAATCCACTCACTATTGATGGGAACTTTAATCCTCGCTCGCCCATTGAACCGAACGATCCTGATCCAGAATTTCATTCACAGGTCGATCGGTTGGATACTCTCGTTCTTGAAAGCCTAAGGGCCTTAACATTTAGCTCCTCATCTTCCTGAATATTGTATTGTAATTTCTTCAATAATAATAATTTTAATTGTCAATCGTTATCTTATTGCTTCAATACCGATCGACAACCATTTCGTCTAGAATTCCAGAATCCTACTTAAGTGTTGTTTGTATTATCGATCGATCATCCGATTTGCCATAAATATAAACCGTGAGATGCAAACAATAACGTAGTGGGCAATTTACCGAAGTAGCCCCTGGCACATATGTCTATTCCATAGCACTTGTGTGCCATCTCTAATTCCCACTCGTGAAGAACACTACCATATTGATCAATCGGATGGATCTATTCGTAACTTTTGCCGGCATCCGTATAAAAGATGTCATATTTTATGATAAAATATGAAGTTTTGTCAAATAGGTCTCCTGTTGAAGAGCAACGGAATAAGTAGTCTCTTTAATATAGAAAACATGCCAAATTTTCGAAGAGGATTCATGAGAAGGATCGTTCGATAAAATTAAAGCGTAGGCTGCTTCCTTAGTGCGGTGGTCGACGTAATTATGGCCTAAAAAAGTTCAGGAAACGTTCTTACAGCCAGAGAGTATTCCTGATAAGGAACGTTCGTCGTAATCGAAACCTAGGAGGATTCCTGGGAAGGATCGTTCCATGCGGTTATGGCCGATGATGTATCTTGAGAACGAACGATCGACACAATTATAGGCGAAGAGGTCTTCTGTGAAGAAACGGTCGACACTATTGTTGGCGAAGAGGTCTCCTGAGAAGGGACGTTCGATATGATTATTAGACGAAGAGTATTCCTGAAAAAGAACGTTCGACGTAATTATAGCCGAAGGGTATTCCTGAAATGGAACGTTCGACAAAATTATAGCCAAAGACATCTCCTGAGAAGGGACGTTCGACACAATATTTGGTAGATGCTTGATCGCTATGAGTTAAGAACGCAGGGGATGCCGATATGGATTCCTCAAGTCGCTATCGTTCATCGATAGGTTCGACATTTTAGGATAGTCGAAAGGGTCAAAAGAATATGATGTTCGACTTTAAGGCCATAATAATGCATGTGTTGTCACTCGACATGTTTGGATGGTATGGGCAATAAATTCATGCTAATAGCGTTTTGATTTTAAAAATTTGGAATGTAATAGCCGAGAAAAAGGTACGACGAAACAAATAGTAGGGAATGTAGCGGTAAAGTCTAGACGAGAGATAATGAGAGAAACGGGAACGAAAGAACGTAAAAGGGAACAAAAAAATAGAAAAAGATAAAAGAGGGGTCAAAAGCAAAGGAAGGAGGGGTCAAAGTGTGAATTAGAAAAGTTAGGATATCTATAAATAGGGGTGAGGAGGCCAAAAAACGAGTTAATCATCATTAAGACCCGAAAATTTGAAAATTCCCGCAAAGAAGGAAATTATCGCGGATCTTCTGTGAAGAGTAAATTGTCGCGGGAATTGAACATGTGTAAATTATCGCGGAAATCGTGATCAGTGCAGCATTATCGCGGATTTGATGATGAAGAGAATTATCGCGGATTTCCTTGGTGAAGAGAATTGTCGCGGAATTATGTTCCAAGAGTAAAATTATCGCGGATTTGGAGTTTCAGCATAGAATTATCGCGAATTTCGAAGAAAGAAGTAAATTCGCCAAAGGAAGGGCATGCCTGACTAAACCCTAAACCCTAAATGATAATAAGACTCGGGGTGAGGAAGGATAGTACACGATTCGCCAAAGGAAGGGCATGCCTGATGAAGGGAACGATAAGTTCCAAAGAGGAAAAGATACGTACGAAGAGGGCAGAACCGATCCGGGTGGAAAAAGGGGTAGTGCCAAAGTACCCACCCGGGGAAGGGAAGCATATGGCCCGTCGAGTCATCCAACAGCTAACGGTTGGCTTGGGCGGGACATNACGAAAGAACGTAAAAGGGAACAAAAAAATAGAAAAGTAAAGAAAAAGATAAAAGAGAGGTCAAAAGCAAAGGAAGGAGGGGTCAAAGTGTGAATTAGAAAAGTTAGGATGTCTATAAATAGGGGTGAGGAGGCCCAAAAACTAGTTAATCATCATTAAGACCCGAAAATTCGAAAATTCCCGCAAAGAAGGAAATTATTGCGGATTTCCCATGCATGCATTTTTATCGCGGATTTTTGGATGAACAAATTGTCGCGGATCTTCTGTGAAGAGTAAATTGTCGCGGGAATTGAACATGTGTAAATTATCGTGGAAATCGTGATCAGTGCAGCATTATCGCGGATTTGATGATGAAGAGAATTATCGCGGATTTCCTTGGTGAAGAGAATTGTCGCGGAATTTAGTTCCAAGAGTAAAATTATCGCGGATTTGGAGTTTCAGCATAGAATTATCGTGAATTTCGAGGAAAGAAGTAAATTATCGCGAAATACTAAGTTTAAGTGTTTACGTCGCGTTGCGACGTCGGATCGTGGGAGGAAAGGAACATGTAAGGTCTACGGTAACCACATAGTTAACAATAGGATAATAACGTCGAAATTCGAGTAACTGAAACCTATTACGAAATGCAGGAAAGCGCGGAAAGACTATAGCAAGCGAAAGTAAACGGTAAGCGGAGTGAACACAATATAGTAAGGGAAGGTTCAGACTTAGGGAATGGGATTGGGTTAATAAAGAAGGAAGAAAAGATACGAATGAACGAGATAAAGGATAATAAGACTCGGGGTGAGGAAGGATGGACCGTACGACCGAACCCGGCATCGTGCCTAGTACACGATTCTCCAAAGGAAGGGCATGCCTGATGAAGGGAACGATAAGTTCCAAAGAGGAAAAGATACATACGAAGAGGGCAGAACGGATGCGGGTGGAAAAAGGGCTAGTGCCTAAGTACCCTCCCGGGGAAGGGAAGCATATGGCCCGTCGAGTCATCCAACAGCTAACGGTTGACTTGGGCGGGACATGCACCAAGCATGTTAATCTCAGCAACAGAAAAGTTAATGAATGATGGAAATTATAAGGGTAAAAGAAGAGGGAAATAACAGAACAGTTAAGTGGAATGGTTCATGTGTGCGCGTACGGTGTAGCTAAGAAGTGAAAAGATATTGTGTAGTGTGTGTGATGTTTCCTTGAATAGATTGTGCCCGCTTTACAGATTTTGTAGATGACGCATATGAGATATGATAGGGACGAGGGAAGAAGGTCGTCCGTTGTCCGGTGATAGAGTCCGGTCATTTGGAGAATACTCTAAATTATGATGTCGTACTTTCATGTTTCGAACTATGTTTTAAATTTGCATTCGAATATTTCTGTTTTAATTATCATATTTTAACAAAGCAACTAGGCCCAAATTAGGGGCGTTACAATAAGGGTAAAAGAAGAGGGAAAATAAGAAAACGGTTAAGCGTAATACTATTATCAGATGTTGCTCGTGTTCCTCCCAGTTGTGAGAGTAAACCAGGATGTCATCAATGAACACCACCACGAACTTGTCTAGGTACTGGCGAAATACCCGATTCATCAAATCCATGAAAATTGATAGAGTATTAGTCAACCCAAATGGTACTTCCGTGCATTCTTAATGGCCGTACCTCGTTCGAATGGCTGTCTTCGGCATGTCTCCTTCGTTTACTCGGACCTGTTGATACCCTGACCTCAAGTCTAACTTCGAGAACACCTTCGCGCCTTGAAACTGGTCAAATAGGTCGTCGATTCTAGACAACAAATACTTGTTCTTTATTGTGACATTGTTTAACTCTCGGTAGTCGTAACACAGTCTTTACTCGCCGCTTTTCTTTCTAACAAATAACACTGGTGCTCCCCAAGGGGAGTTGCCAGGCCTTAGAAATCCTTTTTATAATAGTGACTCAATGTGTTGTTTCAGTTCTTACATTTCTCGGGGTGGCATTCGGTATGGAGCCTTAGAAATCGGTTGCGTTCCAGGGAGTAGTTCTATTCCCATTTCTACTTCTCTCTGAGTCGGTTGCCCCGGTAGCTCGTCGGGAAATATTCGAAAGAAATATAACGACCCTAATTTGGGCCTAGTTGTTTTGTTAAAACATGATAATTAAAACGGAAATATTCAAAAGAAATTTAAAACATAGTTCGAAACATTAAAGTACGACTGCATAATTTAGAGTGTTCTCCGAAGGTCCGGACTCTATCACCGGACAACCGACGACCTCCTTCCCCGTCCCTATCATATCTCACATACGTCACCTACAAAATCTGTAAAGCGGTCACAATCTATTAAAGGAAACTTCACACACACTACACATTATCTTTCTTACTTCTTAGTTACATCATACACACACACATGAACCATTTCACTTAACCGTTTTCTTATTTCCCTCATCTTTTACCCTTATCATTTCCATCATTCATTAACTTTTCTGTTGCCGAGATTAACATACTCGGTGCATGTCCCACCCAAGCCAACCGTTAACTGTTGGATGACTCGACGGGCCATATGCATCCATTCCCAGGGTGGGTACTTAGGCGCTACCCCTTTTTCCACCCGGATCCGTTCCGCCCTCTTCGTACGTATCTTTTCCGCTTTGGAACTTATCGTTCCCTTCATCAGGCATGCCCTTCCTTTGGCGAATCGTGTACTAGGCACAATGCCGGGTTCGGTCGGACGGTCCATCCTTCCTCACCCCGAGTATTATTATCGTTTATCTCGTTCATTCGTATCATTTCTTCCTTCTTTATTAACCCAATCCCATTCCTTAAGTCTGAACCTTCCCTTACTATATTGTGTTCACTCCGCTTACCGTTTGCTTTAGCGTGTTATAATCTTCCCGTGCTTCCCCTGCATTTCATAACAGGTCTTAATTATTCGATTCTGAAGTTATTATCTTATTGTTGACTATGTGGTTACCATAGACCTCACGTGTACTTTTCCTCCCACAATCCGACTTCGGGACGTAACGAAAACACTCGAACTTAGTATTTTCGCGACAATTCTACTTCTGCCCAGAAATTCGCGATAATAATACCCTAGGATTAAAATTCGCGACAATATTGCACTGGGATGAAATCCGCGATAATTTATGCCTTACTGGAAATCCGCGACAATTTTGCCTTCGTAAATTTTCGCGACAATTTTTGTTCTTCAAAATTTTCGCGACAATTCTTGCCTTCAACTTTTTCGCGATAATTTTGTGCCTTGGAGATTTTCGCGATAATTTTCCTTCTTNAGTACCCACCCGGGGAAGGGAAGCATATGGCCCGTCGAGTCATCCAACAGCTAACGGTTGGCTTGGGCGGGACATGCACCGAGCATGTTAATCTCGGCAACAGAAAAGTTAATGAATGATGGAAATGATAAGGGTAAAAGAAGAGGGAAATAAGAAAACGGTTAAGTGGAATGGTTCATGTGTGCGTGTACGGTGTAACTAAGAAGTGAAAAGATAATGTGTAGTGTGTGTAAAGTTTCCTTTAATAGATTGTGACCGCTTTACAGATTTTGTAAGTGACGCAGATGAGATATGATAGGGACGGGGGAAGAAGGTCGTCGGTTGTCCGGTGATAGAGTCTGGTCCTTTGCAGAATACTCTAAATTATGATGTCGTACTTTCATGTTTCGAACTATGTTTTAAATTTGCATTCGAATATTTCTGTTTTAATTATCATATTTTAACAAAACAACTAGGCCCAAATTGAGGGTGTTACAAATGGTATCAGAGCGTAACATCGTTAAAAAACCGGTAACGGTGCGATCCTACGTAGAAGAGTCTAGGAAACTCGTAGGAGGACAACCGACCATAGGAAGGGATGGGCATAGAATGTAACGGATGACATGGATAGGCGTAAGATATAACGAAAGTTTAATGTAGGAATGGCGCCTAGAACGAGAGCACATGGAAATCGAGAAGAGGATAGCAACGCATCAGAACAGGCACCGGCGACAGAGACCCCGGTTGTGGATTCATCGACGCCTCTCACGTTTAGCCAGGAAAGTCACAGGGATCTGTTCCACACCATGGCATGTTCCCTAGTTAGCGCAATAAGACAGGGACAGGCGGAGAGGGGAAACTCCGTGCAAATGGAACCAGGGGCAAGGCCCGAAAAGGGTAGGATGTACTACAATGAGGCATTGAAGAAGGTTGGGATGAACAGCTTCACGGGAGATAAGATGGGAAATGCGGAAGTGTGGATTATCCGCCTGGAAGAGAAGTTCGAACTGATCGAAGCCCCAGAGGAGCTTAGGGCAGGATTAGCCCCATTATTTTTCGATGGTAGTAAAGCCCCATTGTGTGGGAGTGTGTCGGCCGCATTACTGAACGATGGGCCTATCTCTTGGACATAGTTTAAGAATGCGTTCTTGGATTACTACGTGACGAAAGGACTTTAGAAAGATAAGAGGGCTGAATTTGACAGATTGACTCAAGGAAACCGCCCCGTTATGGAATACATGCAAGAATTCATTGAGCTAGGCAGGTACGCCCCCGCGATCATGGGGAGTGAACAAGAAAAGATGCACCGCTTCACGGAAGGGCTGAATGAGAAAGTGAAATTGACTATGTATGGCCGCGACGATGAGGAATTTTCTAGTTTGGTGCGGCGGTAGTCCGAGTTGATGGAGGGTTACGGAGAATGGATACGGAACGCACTAGAAACTCTACAAGGAACGTAGTTCAAGGACGGGGAGAGTGGAAAGGAAAGATCACTGCAGAGGGTTTCGGACCGGCACCAGGACTACCGATCAGCCCTGCGTGCACCAAATGCGGAAAGAACCACTTTGGAGAATGTCGCGCAGGAACTAACAGTTGTTTCAAGTGTGGCCAGGAAGGACATTTTGCCAAAGACTGCCCAAAGAGGAGGAGGATCGAAACCGGGGTAACCGAAAACAGGTCAAGCTAAAGGATTACTGGAAATGCTCGAGTGTTTGCTGTGAACAAGGAACAGGCCTCGGAAGCTAAGGACGTCGTCGCAGGTACACTACTTATTAACGGCTTTACAGCTTTCGTATTATTTGACTGTGGGGCGACACATTCGTTTGTGTCGGAGAAGTTAGCAAAACGGTTTGGGATAACGGGGAGTAACGCTAAAATAAAAGTAAAAACACCGGGATCCGAAGCCATGGAGGCGAATAGAATCTACAAAGGGTGCACGGTAGAAGTGGACACATTGCGAACAGAGGCATATTGATTGAGTTAAGGGATATGGGATTCGATGCCATACTAGGAATGGATTGGTTATCTAAGAACATTGCGAAAAGAGGCAGATTGATTGAGTATAAGTACATCACGTTTAGTACGCCCTGAGAGGGGACAAAAGACATGGTCGGAGAACTGATTATGGGTGAGGATGAGGAATGTATGGATCGATCGAACTGGGTAGCATTTGTCACGACGGAGAAGGAAGAGACACCATTGGAGTCCGTTCCAGTAGTTTGTGAATACATCGATGTATTTCCCGACGAGCTAACGGGGCAACCGCCTCAGAGAGAAGTAGAAATGTCAATAGAAATACTCCCTGGAACGCAACCGATTTCTAAGGCTCCATACCGAATGGCACCCCGAGAAATGCAAGAACTGAAACAACATATTGAGTCGCTATTGGAAAAAGGATTTCTAAGGTCAACCAACTCCCCTTGGGGAGTACCAGTGTTATTTGTTAGAACGAAAAGCGGCGAGTTAAGATTGTGCTACGACTACCGAGAATTAAACAAGGTCACGATAAAGAATAAGTACCCGTTGCCTAGGATCTACGACTTGTTTGATCAGTTACAAGGTGCGAAGGTATTCTCAAAATTAGACTTGAGGTCAGGGTACCATCAAGTCCGAGTAAGAGAAGGAGACATACCGAAGACAGCCATTTGAACAAGGTACGGCCATTACGAATGCACGGTGGTACCGTTTGGATTAACTAATGCCCCATCAATTTTCATGGATTTGATGAATCGGGTGTTTCATCAATACCTAGACAAGTTTGTGGTGGTGTTCATTGACGACATCCTAGTCTACTCTCGCAACTAGGAAGAACACGAGCATTATCTGAGAATAGTATTACAGACTCTAAGACAAGAGAAGTTATATGCCAAATACTGCAAGTGTGAATTCTGGATGGACAGCATAGCTTTCCTAGGCCACGTAATATCAGCAGGGGGGGTGACGGTTGACGCAACAAAGATAGAAACAGTTACGAATTGGCCAACACCGACAAATGCCCGGGAAGTAAGGAGTTTCTTAGGATTAGCCGGGTACTACCGGAAATTCATCGAAGGGTTCGCAAGGATTGCTAAACCGTTGACAAATTTGACCCGAAAGGAAACGAGGTATACGTGGGATGAGAAATGCGAAGAGAGTTTTGTATGTCTCAAAACGAAACTGACATCCGCTCCAATACTAGTATTACCCACACCAGGGAAGGATTTCACGGTATACAGCGACGCATCGAAAGAAGGACTCGGGTGTGTACTGATGCAAGGGGGGAAAGTTATAGCATATGCATCCCGTCAGTTGAAGATACACGAGTTAAACTACCCGACACATGATTTGGAATTAGCCGCGGTAGTATTCGCACTCAAGATTTGGAGACATTACTTGTACGGGGTGAAGTGCGAGATATTCACCGACCACAAGAGTTTGAAGTACCTATTCACTCATAAGGAACTTAATATGAGACAACGGAGATGGTTGGAACTGATAAAAGATTATGATCTGGACATCCATTACCACCCCGAAAAGGCAAAGCAGGTAGCCGATGCACTGAGCAGGAAGACTCATGGCGCGCTAGCAACACATTGATTAGGGAAATGGAGAGCCTGCAACTGGAAATGGTAGAATCGACCACAGTCCTGTTAGGGACGATTACCGCGAAGCCAGGGATACTGGAGGAGGTACTAGAAGCACAGATATCAGACCCTGAGAAACCCGTGACGCGAAGAGGGGGAAACAGAACCGATAAATTGGAAATAAGCAAAGGAAGCGATGGGCTAGTCCGAATGAATGAACGTATATGGGTACCGAACAGACCAGAGTTAAGAAAGAAGATTATGACGGAAGCACACAGTTCAGCATTCTCAGTTCACCCAGGAGGTACTAAGATGTATCGAGACCTAAAGACACACTGGTGGTGGAATGGAATGAAAAACGAGATTGCCAACTTTGTGGCCAAATGCGAAAACTGCCAACGTGTTAAGGCCGAACACCAACGCCCGGGGTACGAGTGACAACCCTTAGAAATTCCAGAATGGAAATGGGATAGCATCGGCATGGACTTTGTGGTAGGACTACCCAAGAGCCCACGAAAGAACGACGCAATATGGGTAGTTGTGGACCGTCTTACGAAGGCGGCTCACCTTTTAGAAGTCAAGACAACGTACGGAGTGGACAGGCTAGCCAGAATATATGTGGATATCATAGTCAAATTACAAGGAGTTCCAGTAAATATCGTGTCAGACAGGGACCCGAGATTCACGTCTAGATTTTGGCAAAGTTTACAGAAATCGCTCGGAACTCAGTTATGCATGAGCACAAACTATCATCCACAGACGGATGGTCAGACCGAGAGAACCAACCAAATTATGGAGGATACGTTACGAGCATGTGTGTTGGAGTTTAAGAGAGGTTGGGAGGATTTCCTACCGCTAGTGGAGTTTGCGTACAATAACAGCTTTTAGAGCAGCATTGGTTTGGCGCCATATGAGGAGTTTTACGGGAGGAAGTGTTGTACACCGCTATGTTGGATGAGGTGGGAGAGAGAACGACCACGGGGACATAATTAGTGGAAGTCAACATTGAAAAGGTAGTCGTGGTACGAAAGAACATTAAGGCGGCACAGGACCGATACAAAAGTTGGGCAGACACAAGAAGGAGACCTTTAGAGCTAAAAGTTGGGGATCCCGCATACCTAAAGGTATCACCTATGAAGGGGGTGCTAAGGACCACAAGGACAGGGAAGCTGAGCCCCCGGTATATCGCACCATATGAGGTGGAACGAAGGATCGGAAACCTAGCATATCAGCTGAAGCTTCCGGAAGAAATGGAGGGGATACACAACGTGTTCCATGTATCCCAACTTAGGAGAAGGGTGACTGAAGGGATCAAAGAATGTGTGGGGGAACCCATAGAGATAACCCCGGAACTAACGTACGAGGAAGTCCCAGTAAAGATACTAGGCAGAGAGGAAAGAAGGCTTAGAAACAAACAAATCCCCATGGTGAAAGTACAATGGTCCAATCAAGGAGAGAGGGAAGCTACATGGGAAACGGAACTAGAAATTAGACAGTGAGCGCCGGAGTTAATGGAAGATTGGTAGGCACGAGTTTCAGACGAAACTCAAAATGAGTGGGGAAGGATGTAATAGCAGAGAAAAAGGTACGATGAAACAAATAGTAGGGAATGTAGCGGTAAAGTCTAGACGAGAGATAATGAGAGATACGGGAACGAAAGAACGTAAATCGGAATAAAAAAATAGAAAAGTAAAGCAAAAGATAAAAGAGGGGTCAAAAGCAAAGGAAGGAGGGGTTAAAGTGTGAATTAGAAAAGTTAGGATGTCTATAAATAGGGTTGAGGAGGCCCAAAAACGATTTAATCATCATTAAGACCCGAAAATTCGAAAATTCCCGCAAAGAAAGAAATTATCGCGGAATTCTCATGCATGCATTTTTATCGCGGATTTTTGGATGAACAAATTGTCGCGGACCTTCTGTGAAGAGTAAATTGTCGCGGGAATTGAACATGTGTAAATTATCGCGGAAATCGTGATCAGTGCAGCATTATCGCGGATTTGATGATGAAGAGAATTATCGCGGATTTCCTTGGTGAAGAGAATTGTCGCGGAATTTGGTTCCAAGAGTAAAATTATCGCGGATTTGGAGTTTCAGCATAGAATTATCCCAAATTTCGAGGAAAGAAGTAAATTATCGCGGAAATACTAAGTTTAAGTGTTTTCGTCGCGTCGCGACGTCGGATCGTGGGAGGAATGGAACACGTAAGGTCTACGGTAACCACATAGTTAACAATAGGATAATAACGTCGAAATTCGAGTAACTGAAACCTATTACGAAATGCAGGAAAGCACGGAAAGACTATAGCAAGCAAAAGTAAACGGTAAGCGGAGTGAACACAATATAGTAAGGGAAGGATCAGACTTAGGGAATGGGATTGGGTTAATAAAGAAGGAAGAAAAGATACGAATGAACGAGATAAATGATAATAAGACTCGGTGTGAGGAAAGATGGACCGTCCGACCGAACCCGGCATCGTGCCTAGTACACGATTCGCCAAAGGAGGTGCATGCCTGATGAATGGAACGATAAGTTCCAAAGAGGAAAAGATACGTACGAAGAGGGCAGAACGGATCCAGGTGGAAAAAGGGTTAGCGCCTAAGTACCCATCCGGGGAAGGGAAGCATATGGCCCGTCGAGTCATCCAACAGCTAACGGTTGGCTTGGGCGGGACATGCACCGAGCATGTTAATCTCGGCAACAGAAAAGTTAATGAATGATGGAAATGATAAGGGTAAAAGAAGAGGGAAATAAGAAAACGGTTAAGTGGAATGGTTCATGTGTGTTTGTACGGTGTAACTAAGAAGTAAAAAGATAATGTGTAGTGTGTGTGAAGTTTCCTTTAATAGATTGTGACCGCTTTACAGATTTTGTAGGTGACGCAAATGAGATATGATAGGGACGAGGGAAGAAGGTCGTCGGTTGTCCGGTGATAGAGTCCGGTCCTTGGAGAATACTCTAAATTATGCTGTCGTACTTTCATGTTTCGAACTATGTTTTAAATTTGCATTCGAATATTTCCGTTTTAATTATCATATTTCAACAAAACAACTCGGCCCAAATTGGGGGCGTTACATGGAAAGTTGTAGAGTTTTATCACAAGTACTAGAAGTGGTAGAAAATGTTACCCCTATTATGGATGATAACTTCGGAGATTATCAATATTCTAGGATCTTCGGAATTCGTTGCCCTCCATTGTTTCCAATTTATATGCCCCTCCGAACAACATGTCCTTAACCCTGTAAGGACCTTCTCATCGACGATGAAGTTTTCCAAGATTTTTCTGTGCTTCAACACTTCGCAGAACCAAGTCCCTTTTTAAAAACGATCGGGGATTCACATTCTTATTATAACAATTTTCCATGGTGTGGCGATACCTTAACAGTCGATCGTAGATATCTTCTCTTTTCTCCTCGATTAGATCTAAATCCATCCTCCTCAAGTAGTCGTTTTCTTCTTCGGAGTACATGACAACCCTTTGTGTTTTCAAAATATTTTCTACTGGTACTAAGGCTTCCGATTCGTTGACTAAATGAAAAGGAGTCTCACGAGTGGTATGGGTTGGAGTTGTTCGATATGCCCACAATACCTCTTGCTGTCGATCAGGCCAAATGCCTCCGATATCCTCCAGCTTCCTCTTTATGCCTTTAACGATCGTACGGTTCGATACCTCAGTCAGGCCGTTGGTCTTTGGATGCGAAACAAAGCAAAACATTTGTTTGATTCCAAGCTCAATGCACATATCCTGAACCTTCTTTCCCGTAAACTGTGTGTCGTTATCTGACACTAACATTCGTGGCGCTCCAAAACGTGAAATAATATTTTTCCATAGGAACTTTTTAACAGCTTCCTCTATAATGGATGAAACTGATTCAACATCAACCCATTGGAAAAATATTCCACAGCAACTATACAGAACTTTCTTTGATTTATTGATCGAGGAAATGGTCCTAAAATATCGATTCCCGATCTGTTGAAAAGACAAGAGAGTGGAGTGGCATTCAACTCCGAGCCCGGTTGTTTATGACAATTAGCATGGTTATGACATGGTTGGCACCTTTTAACGAAGTCCTTTGCATCAACTACCATGGTGGGCCAAAAGTAACCCAATCGTTTACCTTTAGAACCAAAGATCTTGCTCGAGACTGATTTCAGCAAATTCCCTCATGTAGTTCGCTGAGTGCCGATCGTGCTTCTAATGGATGAAGTGTAATAGCTAGGAAAAAGGTATGATGGAACGAATATTAGGGAATGTAGTGGTAAAAATCTAGACAAGGAATAACGAAGGTTACGGGAACGAAAGAACGATAAAAAAAATGAAAAATAGAAAAGTAAAGAAAAAGATAAAGGAAGGGTCAAAATGAAAAGAAGGAGGGGTTAACGTGAGAATTAGAAAAGTTAAGATATTTATAAATAGGCGTGGGGAGGCCCAAAAAACGAGATAATTATCATTAAGACACGAAAAACCGAAAATTGTCGCGAAAGAAGGAAATTGTCTCGAAAATATGGGTAGCCAAAAATTGTTGCGAATTTGCACACATTGGAAAATTATCGCGGTTTTTTGGAAAGGCAATTAATGTCGCGAAAACGATTCTGTGGAAAATTATCGCGAAAATGATCATGTGCAAAATTATCGCGGAAATGGGGGAAGAACAAAATTGTCGCGAAAATGCTTGAAGTGTAAAATTATCGCGAATCCTAACTTCATCACAAATTATCGCGAATCCTAGCCCCAGTGCAAAATTATCGTGAATCCTAATACCATCACAAAATTATCGCGAATTTCAAGGAAGAAGTGAATTATCGCGGAAATACTAAGTTTGAGTGTTTTCGTTGCGTCTCAACGTCGGATTGTTGGAGGAAAAGGACACATAGGGTCTACGGTAATCACATAGTTAACAATAAAATGATAACGTCAGAATTCGGGTAACTAAGATCTGTTACGAAATACAGGGAAACACGGGAGGATTATAAAAAACGAAAGCGAACGGTAAGCGGAGTGAACACAATATAGTAAGGGAAGGTTCAGACTTTGGGAATGGGATTGGGTTAATAAAGAAGAAAGAAAAGACACGAATGAACGAGATAAATGGTAATAAGACTCGGGGTGAGGAAGGATGGACCGTCCGACCGAACCCGGCATCGTGCCTAGCACACGATTCGCCAAAGGAAGGGCATGCCTGATGAAGGGAACGATAAGTTACAAAGAGGGAAAGATACGTTCGAAAAAGGCAGAACGTATCCGGGTGGAAAAAGGGGTAGCGCCTAAGTACCCACCCGGGGAAGGGAAGCATATGGCTCGTCGAGTCATCCAACAGCTAACGGTTGGCTCGGGCCGGACATGTACCGAGCATGGTACTTTCGGCAACAGTAAGGTTAAAGAATGAGGGGAGTAAAAAGGGTAAAAGAATAAGGAAATAAGAAAACGGTTAAAAGAAATGATTCACGCGTGTGTGAACGATTTAATTGAGAAATGAAAAGATAGTGCTTAGCGTGTGTGAGATTTCCTTTAATAAATTGTGACCGCTTTACAGATTTTGTAGGTGACGCGGGCGAGGTATGAGAAGCGCATGGGAAGGAGGTCGTCGGTTGTCCGGGGATAGAGTCCGGTCTTTGGAGAACACTCTAAATTATGTTGTTGAACTTTATTGTTTTCGAACTATGTTTTAAGTTTACATTCGAACGTTTCGTTTCATTTAGAACGTTTCACCAAAACGGCTAGGCACGAATTAGGGTCGTTACAAAATGGTATCAGAGCGTAACATCGTTACTAAACCGGTAACGGTGCGGTCCTACGTAGAAGAGTCTAGGAAACTCATAGGAGGACAACCGACCATAGGAAGGGATGGGCATAGAATGTAACGGATAACATGAGTAGGCATAGACATTTCAAAGCTTAATGCAGGAATGGCTCCTAGGACGAGAGCGCATGGAAACCGAGAGGAGGATAGCAATGCATCAGAACAAGCACCGGCGACAGAGACTCCGGTTGCGGATTCATCGATGCCTCCCACGTTTAGCTACGAAAGTCTCAGGGACATGTTCCAAACCATGTAGAGTTCCCTAGTTAGTGCAATAAGACAGGGACAGACGGAGAGAGGAAACTCCGTACAAATGGAACCAGTGCCACGACCCAAAAAAAGTAGAATGTACTACAACGAAGCATTAAAGAAGGCTGAGATGAACAGTTTCATGGGGGATAAGATGGGGGACGCGGAGGCGTGGATTATCCGCCTTGAGGAGAAGTTCAAACTGATCGGAGCCCCAGAGGACCTTAGGGCAGGATTGACCCTGCTATGGGTCGACGGTTGCACTGTCCGATGGTGGGGGAGCGTGTCGGCCTCATTACTATAGGATGGTCCCATCTCTTGGAGAAGTTTAAGAATGCGTTCTTGGATTACTACGTGCTGAAAGGACTTAAGAAAGATACGATTGATGAATTCGACAGATTAACTCAAGGAAACCGCCCCGTCATGGAGTACATGCAAGAATTCATAGAACTAATTAGGTACGCCCCCGAGATCATGGGGTGTGAAGAGGAAAAGATGCACCGCTTTACAGAAGGACTAAATGAAAAGGTGAAACTGACTATGTATGGCCGCGACGACGATGAATTTTCAAGTTTAGTGGCGGCGGCAATCCTAGTGGGTGGAGGATTGCGGAGAATGGCTAAGGAACGCACCAGAAGCTCTGCAAGGAACGAAATTCAGGGACGGGGAGAGTGGAAAGGACAGATCACTACAGAAAGTTTCGGATCGGCACAAGGACCCCGGATCAGGCCTGCGTGCGTCAAATGCGGAAAGAAGCATTTCGGAGAATCTCGTGCAGGAACTAAAAGCTGTTTCAAGTGCGGCTAGGAAGGCCACTTTGCCAAAGATTGCCCGAAGAGGAGGAGGATCGAAACCGGGGTAATCGAAAACAGGGCAAGAGAAAGGATTACTCGAAATGCTCGAGTGTTGGCTGTGAACAAGGAACAGGCGTCGGAGGCTGAAGACGTCGTGGCAGGTACACTACTTATTAACGGCTTTACAGCTTTCGTATTATTTGACTGTGGGGAGACACATTCGTTTGTGTCGAAGAAGTTAGCAAAACGGTTTGGGATAATGGGAAGTAACGCTAAAATCAAAGTAAAAACACCGGGATCCGAAGCCATAGAGGCAAATCAACTCTATAAAGGATGCACAGTGGAGGTGGACACAGTGAGAACATAGGCAGACTTGATTGAGTTAGGGGATATGGGATTCGACGCCATGCTAGGAATGGATTGGATATCTAGGTACGATGCGCAGGTGAGATGTCTGGAACGTACGATCACTTTTAGTACGCCGGGGGAAGGGAGAAGGGACATGGTTGGAAAACCGATTATGAGCCAGGATGAGGAATATAAGGATCGATCGAACTGGCTAGCATTTGTCACGACGGAGAAGGAAGGGACACCATTGAAGTCCGTTCCAGTAGTTTGTGAATACAGTGACGTATTTCCCGACGAGCTACCGGGTCAACCGCCTTAGAGAGAAGTAGAAATTTAAATAGAACTACTCCGTGGAACACAACCGATCTCTAAGGCTCCGTAACGAATGGCACCCAGAGAAATTCATGAACTAAAACAACATATTGAGTCGCTATTGGAAAAAGGATTTCTTAGGCCTAGCAACTCCCCTTGGGGAGCACCAGTGTTATTTGTTAGAAAGAAAAGCGGCGAGTTAAGACTGTGTTACGACTACCGACAGTTAAACAATGTCACGATATAGAACAAGTATCCGTTGCCTACAATCAACGACCTGTTTGACCAGTTTCAAGGCGCGAAGGTGTTCTCGAAGTTAGACTTGAGGTCAGGGTATCATCAGGTCCGAGTAAGCGAAGGAGACATGCCGAAGACAGCCATTCGAACGAGGTACGGCCATTACGAATGCACGGAAGTACCATTTGGGTTGACTAATGCTCCAGCAATTTTCATGGATTTGATGAATGGGTATTTGGCCAGTACCTAGACAAGTTCATGGTGGTGTTCATTGATGACATCCTGGTTTACTCTCACAACTGGGAGGAACACGAGCAACATCTGAGAATAGTATTACAGACCCTCAGACAAGAAAAGTTGTATGCCAAATACAGCAAGTGTCAATTTGGATGGACAGCATAGCTTTTCTTGGACACGTGATATCAACAGGAGGGGTGACGGTGGATCCAACCAAGATAGAGACAGTGATGAATTGGCCCAGACCGACAAATGCTCGAGAAGTAAGGAGTTTCTTATGATTAGTCGGGTACTATCGGAAGTTCATCGAGGGATTCCCAAGGATTGCTAAACCGTTGACAAATTTGACCCGAAAGGAAATGAGGTATACGTGGGATGAGAAATGTGAGGAGAGTTTTGAATATCTCAAAACGAAATTGACATCGGCACCAATACTGGTACTACCCACACCAATACATGACTTCACCGTATACAGCGACGCATCGAAGGAATGACTCGGGTGTGTACTGATGCAGGGAGGGAAAGTTATAGCATATTCATCCCGTCAATTGAAGATGCACGAGTTGAACTATCCGACACACGATTTAGAATTAGCCACGGTGGTATTCGCACTCAAGATTTGGAGACATTATATGTACGGTGTTAAATGCGAGATATTCACCGACCACAGGAGTTTGAAGTATCTATTCACCCAGAAGGAGCTTAACATGAGAAAACAGAGGTGGTTGGAACTGATAAAAGATTACGACCTGGACATTTAGTATCACCCCGGAAAGGCACACCAGGTAGTCGATGCATTGAGCAGGAAGAATCATGGTGTGCTAGCGAACACGTTAGTAAGGGAAATGGAGAATCTACAACTGGAAGTGGTGGAGTCGACCACAGTCATGTTAGGGACTGTTACCGCAAGACCAAGGATACTGGAGGAAGCACAAGAAGCACAGATATCAGACCCCGAGAAACCCGTAACGCGAAAAGAGGGAAACAGAACCGATAAATCAGATATAAGGGAAGGAACCGATTGGCTAATCCGAATAAATGAACGGGTATGGGAACCAAACCGGCCGGAGCTAAGGAAGAAGATTATGGCCGAAGCACACAGTTCGGCTTTCTCAGTACACCATAAAGCACTAAGATGTATCGGGACCTAAAGACGCACTGGTGGTGGAATGGAATTAAAAACGAGATCGCAAACTTTGTGGCCAAATGCAAAAATTGCCAACGAGTTAAGGTAGAACACCAACGCCCGGGAGGCGAGCTACAACGCTTAGAGATTCCAGAATGGAAATGGGATAGCATCGGCATGGACTTTTTTATAGGACTACCCAAAAGCCCACGAAAGAAAGACGCGATATGGGTAGTGGTCGACCGTCTTACAAAGGCGGCTCAATTCTTAGAAGTCAAGACGACATTCGGAGTAGACAATCAAGCGAGAATATATGTGGATAACATAGTCAAGTTATATGGAGTTCCAGTAAACATTGTGAAAGATAGAGACCCGAGATTCACGTCCAGATTTTGGCAAAGTTTACAAAAATTACTCGTAACCCAGTTAAGCATGAGCACAGCCTACCACCCACAGACGGATGGTCAGACCTAGAGAACCAACCAAATTATGGAGGATTTGTTACGGGCATGTGTGTTGGAATTTAAGGGAGGTTGGGAAGATTACCTACCGCAAGTGGAATTTGCGTACAATAATCGCTTTCAAAGCAACATTGGCATGGCCCCATACGAGGCATTATACGGGAGGAAGTGTCGAACACCGCTATGCTGGGATGAGGTGGGAGAGAGAATGACCACGAGAACGGAATTGGTGGAAGTCACCATTGAAAAGGTGGTCGTGGTGCGAAAGAACATTAAGGCGGCATAGGACCGATACAAAAGTTGGGCAAACACAAAAAGGAGACCCTTAGAGTTAATAGTTGGGGATCACGCCTACCTAAAGATATCACCGATGAAGGGGGGGCTAACTACCACAAGGACAGGGAAGCTGAGTCCCCGGTATATCGGACCATACGAGGTAGAACGAAGAATCGGAAACCCAGCATATCAACTGAAGCTTCTGGGAGAGATGGGGGGAATACACAACGTGTTCCACGTATCCCAACTAAGGAGGAGCGTGAATGAAGGAATTCAAGAATGTGTGGGGGAACCCATAGCGATAAACCCGGAACTAACATACAAGGAAGTCCAAGTAAAAATCCTAGGCATAGAGGAAAGAAGGCTAAGAAACAAACAAAGTACCATGGTGAAAGTACAATGGTCCAATCAAGGAGAGAGGGAAGATACATGGGAAACGGAACGAGAGATTAGACAGAGGGCACCAGACTTAATGGAAGATTGGTACACACGAGTTTCGGGACGAAACTCAAAATAAGTGGGGAAGGATGTAATAGCCAGGAAAAAGGTATGATGGAACGAATATTGGGGAATGTAGCTTTAAAAATATAGACAAGGAATAACGAAGGATACGGGAACGAAAGAACGAAAAAGATAAAGGAAGGGTCAAAATGAAAAGAAGGAGGGGTTAAAGTTTGAATTAGAAAAGTTAAGATGTCTATAAATAGGGGTGGGGAGGCCCAAAAACATGTTAATTATCATTAAGCCACGAAAATCCGGAAATTGTCGCGAAAATTAGGGTAGCGAAAAATTGTCGCGAATTTGCACACGTTGGAAAATTATCGCGGTTTTTGGGAAAGGCAATTATTGTCGCGAAAACGATTCTGTGGAAAATTATCACGAAAATGATCATGTGCAAAATTATCGCGGAAATGGGGGAAGAAGAAAATTGTCGGGAAAATGCTTGAAGTGTAAAATTATCGCGAATCCAAACTTCAGCACAAATTATCGCGAATCCTAGCCCCAGTGCAAAATTAACGCGAATCCTAATACCATCACAAAATTATCACGAATTTCGAGGAAGAATTGAATTATCGCGGAAATACTAAGTTTGAGTGTTTTCGTTGCGTCTCAACGTCTGATCGTTGGAGGAAAAGGACACATAGGGTCGACGGTAATCACATAGTTAACAATAAAATGATCACGTCGAAATTCGGCTAACTAAGATCTGTTACGAAATGCAGGGAAGCAGTGGAGGATTATAACAAACGAAAGCAAACGGTAAGCGGAGTGAACACAATATAGTAAGGGAAGGTTCGGACTTAGGGAATTGGATTGGGTTAATAAAGAAGAAAGAAAAGACACGAATGAACGAGATAAATGGTAATAAGATTCGGGGTGAGGAAGGATGGACCGTCCGACCGAACCCGGCATCGTGCCTAGCACACGAATTGCCAAAGGAAGGGCATGCCTGATGAAGGGAACGATAAGTTCCAAAGAGGAAAAGATACGTACGAAAAGGTCAGAACGGATCCGGGTGGAAAAAGGGGTAGCGCCTAAGTACCCACCCGGGGAAGGGAAGCATATGGCCCGTCGAGTCATCCAACAGCAAACGGTTGGCTTGGGCGGGACATGTACCGAGCATGTTACTCTCGGCAATTGTAAGGTTAAAGAATGAGGGGAATGATAAGGGTAAAAGATGAAGGAAATAAGAAAACGGTTAAAAGAAATGATTCACGCGTGTGTGAACGATTTAATTGAGAAATGAAATGATACTGCGTAGCATGTGTGAGGTTTCCTTTAATAAATTGTGACCGCTTTACAGATTTTGTAGGTGACGCGGACGAGGTATGAGAAGGGCATGGGAAGGAGGTCGTCGGTTGTCCGGTGATTGAGTTCGGTCTTTGGAGAACACTCTAAATTATGTTGTTGAACTTTAATGTTTTCGAACTATGTTTTATGTTTACATTCGAACGTTTCGTTTTATTTGGCACGTTTCTTCGAAACGGCTAGTCCCGAATTAGGGTCGTTACACGAAGGCACCTCACTAACGGTGTAACGACCGTAATTTGGGCCTAGTTTTTTTTTGTTAAAACATGATAATTAAAACGGAAATATTCGAAAGCAATTTAAAACAAAGTTCGAAACATTAAAGTGTGACTGCATAATTTAGAGTGTTCTCCGAAGGACAGGACTCTATCACCGGACAACCCACGACCTCCTTCCCAGTCCCTATCATATCTCACCTGCGTCACCTACAAAATCTGTAAGACGGTCACAATCTATTAAAGGAAACTTGACACACACTACACATTATCTTTCTTACTTCTAAGATACGTCATACACACACACATGAACNAACTCGTTGGCAGTTTTCGCATTTGGCCACAAAGTTGGCAATCTCGTTTTTCATTCCGTTCCACCACCAGTGCGTCTTTAGGTCTCGATACATCTTAGTACTTCCTGGGTGAACTGAGAATGCTGAACTGTGTGCTTCCGTCATAATCTTCTTTCTTAGTTCTGGCCTGTTTGGTACGCATATACGTTCATTCATTCGGACTAGCCCATCGCTTCCTTTGCTTATTCCCAATTTATCGGTCATGTTTCCCCCTTTTCGCGTCACAGGTTTCTCAGGGTCTGATATATGTGCCTCTAGTACCTCTTCCAGTATCCCCGGCCTTGCGGTAATCGTCCCTAACATGACTGTGGTCGATTCTACCATTTCCAGTTGCAGGCTCTCCATTTCCCTTATCAATGTGTTGGCTAGCGTGCCATGAGTCTTCCTGCTCAGTGCATCGGCTACCTGGTTTGCTTTTCCGGGGTGGTATTGAATGTCCAGATCATAATCTTTTATCAATTCCAACCATCTCCGTTGTCTCATATTAAGCTCCTTCTGAGTCAATAGATACTTCAAACTCTTGTTTTCGGTGAATATCTCGCACTTCACGCCGTACAAGTAATGTCTCCAAATCTTGAGTGCGAATNTTTTTGCCTTCGTAAATTTTCGCGACAATTTTTGTTCTTCAAAATTTTCGCGACAATTCTTGCCTTCAACTTTTTCGCGATAATTTTATGCCTTGGAGATTTTCGCGATAATTTCCTTCTTCGTGGGAGTTTTCGAATTTTCGGGTCTTAATGATGATTAGCTCGTTTTTGGGCCTACTCACCCCTATTTATAGACATCCTAACTTTTCTAATTCACACTTTGACCCCTCCTTCCTTTACTTTTTACCCCTCTTTTATCTTTTTCTTTACTTTTCTATTCTTCGTTCCCCTTTACGTTCTTTCGTTCCCGTATCACTCATTATCTCTCGTCTAGACTTTACCGTTACATTCCCTACTATTTGTTTCGACATACCTTTTTCTCGGCTATTACACCGGGTGTAAGTGTATACCGGTGGCAAATATATATTGGTGAATGCAGAACGGTGGACTTGTTTTGAATATCTACTCATTTCACAGAGGCGTTCGCCTTAGAGTTATCGCAGACCTATACAAGCTCCGCTACACTGGGGACTTCTACTCATCCTGATTGTTATTATATGCGTTATTATTGCGCATCCATACCGGAGATTCATATATATTCTTATTATCTCGAAAGTTTATTTCTTGATGTGGATTATTCGGAGTTATATATTCTTGAAGAATGTGTCGAGAAAAGAAAGTTGAGAAGAGGAGAGTTTGCATTATTTAGAGTATGGTTCTTTATTCAAAAATACAGTGGAGGAATTGAAAGGAAAATAAAAATAAATTTTATACACACGAGGAATACAAAATGAAGAGAGAATACAAAAATCGAAGAAATCAGATATAGAAGTTTATTTCTTCTTCTTCTGAGAGCCTGAGCCTTCACGAGGCCCGCTGGGGCGCTTTTTCACCAGCTTTATTCTTTGGGAGGATGGAGGTTTGGCAGCTGCGAACCTCGCCATTTCATCTACGTGGCGCTCCCGAGCTCCAGTCACACTAGCGGGGGTATATATTTGAGGATCATACGCCGCCATTACATCGTCATCTTTCAGGAGCTCCGCCACGAGGGGGCCCATTGGCTCCGGGAATAAAGTAGCCAACTTCCTAAACGCATCCAAAGATGGGCCCTCCTCCGTCTCGATATCCTCCGAGTAAAGTTGCTGGTGAAAATCTTCATTCAAGCTGAAATGTAGCGCCCCGAACGGATCCTGTGAGCAATCTAGCATGTCCTCACCGGGTATAGGCTCGAACTTCCCGTTGAGCTTCGGATCGAGCTTCTTTTTCTCCTCAGCGGTCAGGGATACGCCCAGGATTCTTTGCGTCTGGACACTCCCTCGTAAGAAGTACAGGACATTCGACTTGGCATGAGCTACCGCCCCCAGGTTCCGGAAAGTAGGGGAGTGAACCGTGTACTCCCATATTAACTTTCGGAAGCAGTCGTTAATCTGGGACGGCAGCTTGGCGATTCGTGCCCGGAGTCGATCGGTGATAGATTGGAGGCCTTCAGTCTTTGTTGTGAGTTCTTTGACCTCCTCCACGGCTTTCCCGAGAGCTTTTTTATTGGCCGAGTTCTCTTCTTTGGCCTTCCTCAGTTTCACCTCAGTTTGCTCTCGGATCTCCTTCAATTTGTCCTGTGCGTACTTCTCATTCACCTTGAGGGTCTCTATGGATTGTTCAAGGGCGTGCCTTTGCCCGATGTGGAAGGCGGAGTTCTCCGTCAGTTTACTGCGATGAGCTCGAAGTAAAGACTCAATCGCTTTGATATGCTCTTCTCGGAGTGCTGCCATCTCCTAAGCATGCTTATCTCGCTGATTCTGCATCAGCTTCTCCGCCGCCTTTCTGGTTTGCTCCCTAATAACGTCTGGCGAGTCGAGCTCCGAATGCCTGAGCATACAGTATTCCCCTACTGCAGCTGCGGTGCCCAACTCGATTATGGTGCGCTCCATCTGAAATGAAAACAAGAGGGGTTAGTACATACGGTGCAAAGGATAAATTTATTTCTTCTTCTTCTGGGAGCCTGAGCCTTCACGAGGCCCGCTGGGGCGCTTTTTCACCAGCTTTATTCTTTGGGAGGATGGAGGTTTGGCAGCTGCGAACCTCGCCATTTCATCTACGTGGCGCTCCCGAGCTCCAGTCACACTAGCAGGGGTATATATTTGAGGATCATACGCCGCCATTACATCGTCATCTTTCAGGAGTTCCGCCACGAGGGGGCCCATTGGCTCTGGGAATAAAGTAGCCAACTTCCTAAACGCATCCGGAGATGGGCCCTCCTCCGTCTCGATATCCTCCGAGTAAAGTTGCTGGTGAAGATCTTCATCCAAGCTGAAATGTAGCGCCCCGAACGGATCCTGTGAGCAATCCAGCATGTCCTCACCGGGTATAGGCTCGAACTTCCCGTTGAGCTTGGGATCGAGCTTTTTTTTCTCCTCAGCGGTCAGGG
This sequence comes from Utricularia reniformis, assembly GCA_009725065.1. Taxonomy (NCBI): domain Eukaryota; kingdom Viridiplantae; phylum Streptophyta; class Magnoliopsida; order Lamiales; family Lentibulariaceae; genus Utricularia; species Utricularia reniformis. The sequence goes on along the minus strand of RWGZ01001303.1, from coordinate 613,170 downwards.
ATATGCCCAGGATTCTTTGCGTCTGGACACTCCCTCGTAAGAAGTACAGGACATTCGACTTGGCATGAGCTACCGCCCCCAGGTTCCGGAAAGTAGGGGAGTGAACCGTGTACTCCCATATTAACTTTCGGAAGCAGTCGTTAATCTGGGACGGCAGCTTGGCGATTCGTGCCCGGAGTCGATCGGTGATAGATTGGAGGCCTTCAGTCTTTGTTGTGAGTTCTTTGACCTCCTCCACGGCTTTCCCGAGAGCTTTTTTATTGGCCGCGTTCTCTTCTTTGGCCTTCCTCAGTTTCTCCTCAGTTTGCTCTCGGATCTCCTTCAATTTGTCCTGTGCGTACTTCTCATTCACCTTGAGGGTCTCTATGGATTGTTCAAGGGCGTGCCTTTGCCCGATGTGGAAGGCGGAGTTCTCCGTCAGTTCGCTGCGATGAGCTCGAAGTAAAGACTCGATCGCTTTGCTATGCTCTTCTCGGAGTGCTGCCATCTCCTGAGCATGCTTATCTCGCTGATTCTGCATCAGCTTCTCCGCCGCCTTTCTGGTTTGCTCCCCAATAACGTCTGGCGAGTCGAGCTCCGAATGCCTGAGCATACAGTATTCCCCTACTGCAGCTGCGGTGCCCAACTCGATAATGGTGCGCTCCATCTGAAATGAAAACAAGAGGGGTTAGTACATACGGTGCAAAGGATAAAGTTATAAAGAAATCATCGTTAGTGTCGCGACGAACCTCCCCAATGGCGCGACGCATCGTCGCGGTCTGACTCATTAACCGACCAATGTCAGTATACACTGTGTGGTCATCCCGACCACGAGGCGGCAACTCTGGGTTCCGCTCCAAGTATGCCAGGGCCGGCCGACTCGACACGTTGTCACACCTCGGAATTCGAAAGGTGAGTCCGTCCTTTATCAATACGAAGCCGGCCCGGTGTCCCATATCAAGCCATTCGTTAACCGTCAGTCTCGGGATGTCATGTATACGGTAGGCGTCGATAAATTCGGCGGTTAGCCCACTCTTTCTATTGGGTTCCGCGATCTCGAAGACGGTAGGATCCTCCGCCGGTCTTTTCACCTTGTCCGAACGGGCGCCCTGACTGGTTTCCCCCTCCAGACGAGCTTCTTGGCGCATTTCCTCCACCACCGGGTCCATCGGTTGGTCCTCGCTTATCTCGCCCTCCTCGTCGTCCCCGATAATATCCACTAAGGTTTCGGCAAAGTCGTACATGCCGTCATCGGGGGTGGGCTCCTCAACCGCGTATCCTAATCGCCGAGACAATGGTATTAGGTCTTCGGGGCTCTCAGTAATTGTTGCAGCCGGATCCTCATTTACCGGCTCGAGATTGGCCACCGCTGTAGTAGGTTGTGGTGGTGGAGGAGTGTCGCATCTTATTCCCCCGGTCGGGGATGCCGATTCTCGTAAACTTGACGCCAGCTCGGCCGGGACAGTTCGTTTCCGAGACCCCGGTGGCGCCTCAAAGATGAGCTCGTCGCCCTCCGCATGAAGGTCACGGAGAGAATTCAGCCGGTCCCCCTTTTTTGTTGGATCCTTAGCTGGAGCCATTATGCTATCTGCAAGACACGTAAGTTAAGTGAGAAGCGCGAAGTTGAAATTTGAAACAAGTTAAATCAAGTTCATAAGTTTCGATCCTATCAAAGAAGAGTTATCAAATTTAGCCCCGATATGAATATACGGTTCAGATACCTAGCAGTTCTCTACTAAAATTGGGGGGGACCGGAAGGAGGTTGAAAGCAACCAGGATCGGGGCGTAAAATAAGGTCTTCACGGTCCAGTCAGCGCCGTCAGACCTAGCGCAATCGAGGAGTGCCTTCCTCAGAGGTCTCGGAAGGACCATNTACTTCTCTCTGAGGCGGTTGCCCCGGCAGCTCGTCGGGAAATACATCGCTGTATTCACAAACTATTGGAACGGACTCCAATGGTGTCCCTTCCTTCTCCGTCGTGACAAATGCTAGCCAGTTCGATCGGTCCATATATTCCTCCTCCTCACTCGTAATTGATTCTCCGACCATGTCCTGTCTCCCCTCTCGGGGCGTACTAAACGTGATCGTACGTTCCCAGCATCCTACTTGCGCATCGTACTTAGATAACCAATCCATTCCTAGTATGGCGTCGAATCGCATATCACCTAACTCAATCAGATCTGCCTCTGTTCGCACTGTGTCTACTTCTACCGTGCACCCTTTGTAGATTCTATTTGCCTCCATGGCTTCGGATCCCAGTGTTTTTACTTTGATTTTAGCGTTACTTCCCGTTATCCCAAACCGTTTTGCTAACTTCTCCGACACAAACGAGTGTGTCGCCCCACAGTCAAATAATACGAAAGTTGTAAAGCCGTTAATAAGTAGTGTACCTGCGACAACGTCCTCAGCCTCCGAGGCCTGTTCCTTGATCACAGCAAACACTCGAGCATTTCCAGTAATTCTTTCCCTCACTCTGTTTTCGGTTACCCCGGTTTCGATCCTTCATCTCTTTGGACAGTCCTTGGCAAAATGTCCTTCCTGGCCACACTTGAAACAACTGTTAGTTCCTGCGCGACATACTCCAAAATGGTTCCTCCCGCATTTGGTGCACGCAGGCCTTATCTGTAGTCCTGATGCTGATCTGAAACCCTCTGCAGTGGTCTTTCCTTTCCATTCCCCCCGTCCTTGAACTTCGTTCTTTTTCGAGTTCCTAGTGCGTTCCTTATCCATTCTCCGTAACCCTCCGTCAACTTGGACTGCCGCCGCCACCAAACTAGAAAATTCTTCGTCGTCGCGGCCATACATAGTCAGTTTCACTTTCTCATTCAGCCCTTCCGTGAAGCGGTGCATCTTTTCCTGTTCACTCCCCATGATCTCGGGGGCGTACCTGCCTAGCTCAATGAATTCTTGCATGTATTCCATAACGGGGCGGTTTCCCTGAGTCAGTCTGTCAAATTCAGCCCTCTTATCTTTCTTAAGTCCTTTCGGCACGTAGTAATCCAAGAACACATTTTTAAACTTTGCCAAGAGATAGGCCCATCCTTCAGTAATGCGGCCGATACACTCCCCCACCATCGGGCGGTACTACCGTCGAACCATAGTGGGGCCAATCCTGCCCTAAGCTCCTCTGGGGCTTCGATCAGTTCGAACTTCTCCTCAAGGCTTATAATCCATGCTTCCGCATCTCCCATCTTATCCCCCGTGAAGCTGTTCATCCCAGCCTTCTTTAATGCCTCATTGTAGTACATCCTACCCTTTTCGGGCCTTGCCCCTAGTTCCATTTGCACGGAGTATCCCCCCTATGCCTGTCCCTGTCTTATTGCGATAACTAGGGAGCTTGCCATGGTCTGAAATAGGTCCCTGAGGCATTCCTGACTAAACGTGAGAGGCGTCGCTGAATTCGCAACCGGAGTCTCTGTCGCCGGTCCCTGTTCTGATGCGTTGCTATACTCTTCTCGGTTTCAATGAGCTCTCGTTCTAGGCGCCATTCCTACATTAAACTTTCGTTATGTCTATGTCTACTCATGTCATCTATTACATTCTTTACCCATCCCCTCCTATGGTCGGTTGTCCTCCTACGGGTTTCGTGGACTCTTCGACGTGGACTCTTTTTTTATTTTTATTTTTTTTTTACTCTTCTACGTAGGACCGCACCGTTACCGGTTTAGTAATGATGTTACGCTCTGATACCATTTGTAACGACCCTAATTTGGGCCTAGTTGTTTTGTTAAAACATGATAATTAAAACGGAAATATTTGAAAGCAATTTAAAACATAGTTCGAAACATTAAAGTACGACTGCATAATTTAGAGTGTTAATCGAAGCACCGGACTCTATCACCGGACAACCGACGACCTCCTTCCCCGTCCCTATCATATCTCACCTGCGTCACCTACAAAATCTGTAAAGCGGTCACAATCTATTAAAGGAAACTTCACACACACTACACATTATCTTTCTTACTTCTTAGTTACATCATACACACACACATGAACCATTTCACTTAACCGTTTTCTTATTTCCCTCTTCTTTTACCCTTATCATTTCCATCATTCATTAACTTTTCTGTTGCCGAGATTAACATGCTCGGTGCATGTCCCGCCCAAGCCAACCGTTAGATGTTGGATGACTCGACGGGCCATATGCTTCCCTTCCCCGGGTGGGTACTTAGGCGCTACCCCTTTTTCCACCCGGATCCGTTCNTCCTTCAGCTTGTCCTGTGCGTACTTCTCGTTGACCTTGAGGGTTTCTATGGATTGCTCTAGGGCGTGCCTTTGCCCAATATGAAAAGCTGAATTCTCCGTCAGCTCGCTGCGGTGAGCTCGAAGCAAAGAGTCAATTGCTTTGCTATGCTCTTCTCGGAGTGCTGCCATCTCCTGGGCATGCTTATTTCGCTGATTCTGCATCAGCTTCTCCGCCGCCTTTTTCGTCTGCTCTCCGATAATATCCGGAGAGTCGAGCTCCGAGTGTCTAAGCATACAGTATTCCCCTACTGCAGCTGCGGTGCCCAACTCGATTATCGTCCACTCCATCTGAAATGAAAACAAGAATGGTTAGTACATACGACGTAAGAGATAAAGTTATACAGGAGTAATTGCTAGTGTCGCAACGAACCTCCCCAATAGCGCGACGCATCGTCGCGGTCTGACTCATTAACCGACCAACGTCGGTAAACACCGTGTGGTCATCCCGACCACGAGACGGCAACTCCGGGTTGCGCTCCAAATATGCCAGGGCCGGCCGACTCGATACGTTGTCACCTCTCGGAATTCGAAAGGTGAGCCCGTCCTTTATCAACACGAAACCGGCCCGACGTCCCATATCGAGCCATTCCTTAACCGTTAGTCTCGGGATATCATGTATACGGAAGGCATCGATAAATTCAGCGGTTAACCCACTTTTTCTGATGGGTTCCGCGATCTCCAAGACTGTGGGACCCTCCGCCGGTCTTTTCCCATTGTCCGGACGGGCGCCTCGGTTGGTCACTCCCTCTGGACGGGTTTCTTGGCATATTTCCTGCACCACCGGGTCCATCGGTTGGTCCTCGCTAATCTCGCCCTCCTCGTCGTCCCCGATGATATCCACTAAGGTTTCGGCAAAGTCATACATGCCTTCATCGGGGGTGGGCTCCTCAACAGCGTACTCTAATCGCCGAGACAAGGGGATTAGGTCTTCGGGACTCTCAGGAATTGCTGCAGCCGGCTCCTCATTTACCGGCTCGGGATCGGCCACCGTTGCAGCAGGTTGTAGTGGTGGAGGGGTGTCGCATCTTATCTCCTCAGTCGGGGATGCCGCTTCTTGTAAGCTTGACGCCAGCTCGGCCGCGACAGTTCGGTTCCGAGTCCTCGGTGGCGCCTAGAAGATAAGCTCATCATCCTCCGCAAGTAGGTCACGGAGGAAATTCAGCCGGTCCCTCTTCTTTGCTGGATCCTTAGCTGGAGCCATTATTTTATCTGCAAGACAAGTAAGTTAAGTGAGAAACGCGAAATGGGAATTTGAAACAAGTTAAATCAAGTTCCTAAGGTTCTTTCCTATCGAATATCAAGTTTTGCCCCGATATGAATATACGGTTCAGATACCTAGTAGCTCTCTACTAAAATGGGGAGGGACCGGAAGGAGGTTGAAAGCAACCAGGATCGGGGCGTAGAATAAGGTCTTCACGCTCCAGTCAGCGCCGTCGGACCTAACGCAATCGAGGAGTGCCTTCCTCAGGGGTCTCGGAAGGGCCGTCCGAGGAAGAGGGCCGTAGGCTTCGGGAAAAAATGGTTCCCCTTCAACGGGGAACCGCCAAGGAAGACTCAAGGGAGACAGCCTCGTATCCCCCACTCCGCAGACAAAGAAGAAGTGTTTCTTCCAGTCGTGGTTGGAGTGGGGTGCATAAAAAGGGAATGGGCTCGTCTTGTGCCTCGGGCGGAAAAATAAACAACCTTGGGCACCAAAATTGACGGCAGCACCGATGTAGAATATTTGGAAGAAAAGGTCTATAGTCGGAGGAATACAATTCACCTCCAAAAATATTATGAAGGCGACGATAAGAGAAACTGAATTTGAGGTCAGTTGGAAAAGATGATTTTGTAGATGCGAGAGCAATTCTACAAGGAAAGGATGAAGAGGGAAGCGAAGGCCACATTCTAAGTGTTCAAGAGAAACAGTGTGGGTGGCGATCGGAGGTGTAAAGAGACGGTCGCTAGGTTCAGGTTGGTATAGCACACAATCGGAAGGGAAATAATATTGCTCGAGAATCGATCTCCACTTCCGAGCATGCATGCTATAAGGTTGGTTAAAGGACTTAAGGGCTTTAACCGCGGAGCTTTGAGGGCCGAGGGTGTTTTCAAGGCGAGCGACCCTCTCGAAAAAATGAGAATTTATTGTGGAAAGGCAAGGAGGAAAAGGGGCTGAGATCGAATCGAAACACCCCGGATTGGATGAGGAGTCCGAATGGTTTGAAGATGAGGTGGCGGAGCCCGAAGATTCGGTGCGATCGGAAGACATTGGTAAATTTAATTCAAATTTATTTTTTGAAATTATTTTTTACAAATTTTAAGTCCTGAGTCGCGACGTATGGAGGATTCGTCGCGAGTAGCACAGTGTTCGCGAGATAAGGTTATCAGTCTGTTCTGAGGAGTCGCGACTTACTGCAGTTTCGTCGCGAGTGGCACAGTATTCGCGAGTTCTGGTCGCGAGAGTTCAGCGCGCGATATGTCGCGAATGGCACAGTGAATGCGATAGGTTGTGAGTGTTCAGGAGTCCGCGCGAGAGAGTGAATTGTGAGGAGCGAACAGTGTATTTATATAGCAGAATCTCGAGTCGGAAAATCCCGAAATTTTCACCCGAGCTCAGAATCTGACGTGCTTAGTGTCAAAACGATTGTATCGACGAGAGAATTTCAACCGTGCTAAGGATTTCCTCGGCGGGGCTCCAGAACGATAATCGGCTATCGGGACGAGCTGTTGATATATGGTTTACGACTCAGACTCTGAATCTGAAAACCAGGGGACTATTGTTATTACCCTGGTATATTCTCTTGTGTTTATCCTTACCCGGTGGCTCGTCCGACGTGGTTATTGGTATTTTCATATTTTTATCGGATGGCATTCTCAAGTGGTATTCTCGCAATTCTGGCTCGCTGGGCCCCGTATAAAGTTTCTGTAAGCATTTTGAGATGGTTCGGGTCATTTCGGCCCCGGACGGGGCCAGGGGTATTTTCATAATTTGCCACCCGGGAGCGCACCGGTCGGGTGCAATGATGTTATGTGGCTGCGTATTCGCTATCTGAAGGCAAAGAACTGACATACGAGGTTCTCGGGAATTTTCTGATCGTATTTCCGACTAATATCTTGCCCGGGTTGGTTCCCGAAGCTTCGGGATCAACATGACATTTATTATATTATAATTTGGAATATTTAATTATTTTGGGCTAAGTGAAGTAAACTAGGCTTATGGGCTCCTGTGAGTGCGTTTTGGGCTGGATTTTTCTATAAATACAAGGTCCGGTGCACTTGGCCGGATTCGGACTTTGATCACTCTTCCCAAGGCAGAACTTTACCTCCGACTCGCGTCCAAACGCGTCCAGTCGCGCCCAGCAGCGCCCAACCACGCCTAGCCGCGTCCAGTTGCGCAGAGCCGCGCCCAGTCGTGCCTAGTAGCGACCAATCGAACTCGAAAGCAGAGCTGCCTGCCTGCACTGTTCACTCGCGTCCAGTCGAACGTAACTGACACTGTTCACTCGCGTCCAGTGGAACGCGACTGCAGATTTGATCATTTCTCGAGCCGTTTTTGCCCGTATTATCATTATCACCTCATTGTACTTGTACCGCTTGATTATTATAGTGGAAACCAAGGTAGAGCTTTGCTCTCCCGAGGACGTAAGCTCACACATTGTGGGCCCAACCTCGTATATCGCTCGTGTCCTCACAACAATCTAATTTCGAGTAAATTATAAATTGACTGATCTAAAAATAAATACCCAACATATTTTTAGACTAGNGCCATGTACAGAATCGGGAATAACTCCCCTCTGGATCTTAACGTCGTGCGGTTGTTGCTGCAGGGGTCAATGCGGGTGGAGGACGTCTGCCCATCATTCAGCTTAGGGGATAGAGCACCGAGACCTCCAGTCTCCGCGTCAACGAGCAAGCGGGGCCTCGAAGAGGAAGCCCCGAAGCAATATAAAAGGTTGCGGTCAGCTGTGAGCAGGCCTGCAACCCCGATCCCGACGAAAGGGGTCACAATTGGGGAGAAATCAACCCCGTCCTCGTCTAACCCCGATGCCATTCGGGAGGCCATCCAGGAGATGGTGGTCTCCGTTTCCAAAGCATGTGGACCGAAAAGGGTCCCCCTTCATGGAAGGATGCCGCCCTTGAAGTATATCTGCTCCTGGGGAGGAAGAACGCGCCCGGTATTGATGGTGCGCTTCCCGGCTTGGTGCTAGTCTATCTGGAGTCCCAAGCTGTGGTAATCTATCTTCAGCTCTTGTTACCCCAATCGGGTATATGTTCTTATTCCAATTTGATTCTTGCAGGCACATAGAAGGGCTTTGGACCTCGCTTCTGCCGTCCAGCTCAGCCGAAGCATCTCCTCGGCGTCTGAAGATCTTGAGAGCCAACTTGGCTTAGCTCAGCGGCAAGTTAAGATCAAACAGAAAGAGTTGGAATCGGTTCGAGCCGATCGGATCCGTCTCAATGGAGAGCTACTTGGGGCGGGTACTGAGCTATCCTTAGCTGCTTCTAAGGCGGGAGAGGCCCAAGTAGCTGCTAACTCCGCTACGGCCCGTGTTTTGGAATTGGAGCTTCAGATACAAGAGATATCTGACGAAAGCAACAGACTTCTCTTGCAGTCCCAGGAAGAAAAGAATGCCTTGAAGGAAGAACATGAAGCAGTGAAAGAAGACTTGGTTAGGGTCCAAGGATCAACTGAGGGTGCGATTCGGGAAGCCCTTTTGGGTTTTGCCCGATCGCCCCGGATGTTTGCCTTAGCGGCAAACTTTTATGGACCGAGTGTCTCCCAGTATATGGACAATATGAAGGACCAAATGATTAGCAAGTTTGGTCTGGATCCCGAAGATGATCGTTGGGAGACGATCGACCCTCTAACCAAGGATAGAAACTTCCGTGAGATCCCCGAGTTAGATGAACCCCCGCTGAAGAATGATCCCAACTATCCCCTTTTTGACCTGATGGAGAGATCGGTCAATGAAATAGTTGAGGAAAGGGGAAAGAAAGTGGAGGATCTCAAGGCATGGATTGCAGAGAAGTCTGGGGAAGCGGATAAGGAAGAAGGCAAATAGATTAGGATTTGATTTTCCAGTCCTTTCCTTCCTGTAATTGTAAACTCCACATTTTTTAATAAGACATCCTCTTCTTGCTAAATCTGTATTTGCTAAGTATAAGGTCGGAGCTTAAGCTAAATCTGGACCGAACGGTCTTCTCAACTTAACTATGAATCCTGCTAAGTTTAGTAAGTTAGGAAATTTCAACTACACCAATAGATCACACTTGAATCCGTCCCCATAAAATATTATGACTTTGGCTGCGTTGCCGTGGTTCTCCATGAGTCACATGACAAATTTTAGCCGAAGCCCTGGTTCTTAAAATAGTCCCATGGCGAGCTTTGGTTTGCAATTTGACAGGTTAACTCTGTCCTTGTTATTTCGCTCATGGACCAAGCACAATGAGGCAAGAGCTACTTCTAGGTGGTGAGTGATGTTTGAAGGGGAAATTGAGTTCGTAGTGAGTTCTGGGAGTATGCGATTCATTTAACTACTCAGCAAGCGTGGAAGCAACTGACTCGTCAGAGCGGTCACACTACTTGGGAGCCTTATGGATGATCGCTACTGTCACCAGTCCAAACTCGTCCAAAAAATCCAACTCCAAGATCGGTCACTAACCTAGCTAGAAATAATTTGTATTGAATCCATTGTAACTTATTCATGTTAAAGAAACATTTTATAGTTCAGAGTTACCAAATAACCTGAAATGCTTTATATAAAATAGCACCTTAAGTTCATAACATTCCAGGTTCGGGGGATCTCACTTCCATCCAGATTTTCTAGCTTATAAGTCCCAACACCTAGGTTCTTCAGGACCAGATAGGGACCTTCCCAATTTATGTCCAGCTTCCCAACATTTCTCTGAACTCTTACATTCCTGAGAACGAGGTCGCCTTCCGAGAATTCCCTGGGCACAACCCGTTTGTTATGAGCTGGCTCCATTGTTCTTTGATAAGCACACATGCGCGCATAGATGGCATTTCTTTTCTCTTCAATCATCTCCAAATCCAGGGATCTTCGTTCGTTATTCAGATGCTCGTCATACTGGGTTATCCGAGGTGACCTTATGGCTACCTCCACTGGACTGACCGCTTTGGACCCATATACTAAAGAGAATGGAGATTCCTGGGTCGTTAAACGGGGAGTAGTGCGGTAAGCACATAGCACCTTGTAGATGTGATCGGGCCACTTTCCCCCCAAATCTTCCAACTTAGTTTTTAATCCCTTTAGGATAACTTTGTTGGAGACCTCCGTCAATCCGTTGGTCTGGGGATGAGCCACCGATGAGAAGTGTTGAGCGATACCCAATTTGACGCAAAGATCGCGAACGGCTTTTCCGCGGAATTGAAGTAAATTATGAGATACAAAGGCTCGAGGTACTCCAAAGCGGCTTATGATGTTGCTCCATAGGAAGTGCCTCACAACCTTTTCGGAGATATTAGCCACCACTTCAGCCTCAATCCACTTTGTATAATATTCAACAGTCACATTGCAAAACTTTCACTACTGGACCGATCGAGGAAACGGTCCCAAAATATCAATCCCCCATCTGTCAAATGGACAAGGAAGTGGGGTCATCGACAAAGATGCCCCTAGCAGTTGGGGAACTGAGGAATGGTGTTGGCAAGCAGCGCAGCGTCTTGTGTACTTCTTAGCATCCTCATGGAGCGTTAGCCAGAAATATCCGGCTCTAATGACGCGATGATATAGCGATCGGGCCCCAGAATGTATACCGCACATCCCCTCATGAACATAAATCATGACGGCCTCAGCCTCTAAAGGGGATAAGCATCGCAGGAGCGGTCCCTCAAAGCTTTTCTTGAATAAGTGCCCGTCATTCAGCATATATCTCGTCGCCCGGGTTTCAATTTTCCTGGCCTCTGATGCATTCTCCGGTAGATGGCCGTTGGTCAGATACTTGACAAAAGGGGCCATCCACGTGGGATCTTCTGGTTAGTCAACGGCGTTAATCTTTAAGTCTTGGAGTTCATGGCATAAAGTTCCCACCTAGTCGAACGACTGTTCCTTCACAGAAATTTCGACCGAAGGTCGATCTTGAATATGGACCGATACTGTGCCTGGTCCAACGTCTTGTAAGCCTGCAGACAGTCTTACAAACAAATCGGCCACCTTGTTTTGTTCTCTAGGCATGTGGTCAAGTGAGAACTCACAGAACTACTTTGCCATTCCCAAAACTTTCGCATGGTATAGCTTCATGGTTGGCTCATGTGTTTCGAATCGTCCTGCGAATTGCTCCACCACCAATTTGGAGTCTGAGAACACTCGCACCTTTGCAACTCCCATCTTTTGAGCTAAGGTCATCCCCGAAAAAACGGCCTCGTATTCCACTACGTTATTTGTTCCAGAGAACAAGAACTTGACCGCGGAGTGGATAACGTCGCCTTGAAGTGTAGTAAGGGTGATGCCCGCTCCCTTTCCCCCGAAGGTTGATCCATCAACATAAATGACCCACCGGTCGTCCTCTTGGTTNGTGTCTTTCCTTTCTTCTTTATTAACCCAATCCCATTCCCTAAGTCTGAACCTTCCCTTACTACATTGTGTTCACTCCGCTTACCGTTCGCTTTAGCTTGTTATAATCTTTCCGTGCTTCCCTGCATTTCGTAACAGGTCTTAGTTATTCGAATTCCGACGTTATTATCTTATTGTAAACTTTGTGATTACCGTAGACCCTACGTGTCCTTTTCCTCCCACGATCCGACTTTGAGCCGAAACGAAAACACTCAAACTTGGTATTTCCGCGATAATTCACCTCTGCCTTGAAATCCGCGACAATTCTATGCCGGAAATCAAAATCCGCGATAATCCAACCTTAGAACCGAATTCCGCGATAATATTACTCTTGCCACATTTTCGCGATAATATTACACTTGCCACCTTTCCGCGACAATTTGCTTAACACGTTTTATCCGCGACAATTTGCTCAACAACTTAAATCCACGACAATAATTACTCTTCACAAAATCCGCGATAATAATTCATTACGCAAAATCCGCGATAATAATGCATGCAGGAAATTCGCGACAATTTTCCTTCTTCGAGGGAATTTTCAGATTTTCGTGTCTTAATGATAATTAACTCGTTTTTGGGCCTCCTCACCCCTATTTATAGACATCCTAACTTTTCTAATTCACACTTTAACCCTCTCTTTCTTTTCATTTTGACCCCTCCTTTATCTTTTGCTTTACTTTTCTATTTTCGTTTCCTTTTACGTTCTTTCATTCCCGTGTCCTTCGTTATTCCTCGTCTAGACTTTACCGCTACATTCCCTACTATTTGTTCCATCATACCTTTTTCCTGGCTATTACAGTACGTAGAAGGGACCGCCTCAAACTTACTGAGGCCGGTCCGTCCAATAATAGAGTTGTAAGCCAGATCGACTTCAACGACTATGAATTCCAGGGTTTCCGATCGTTCCCTCCCCTGGTCTCCTAGAGTGACTGGGAAAAGAATTTTCCCGCACGGGATAACACTTCTCTGGTCGAACGACCAGAGGGTTATATTGGCGATAGGGTGATCATGGGCCGCTGCTCCTAGCATCTCCACCACTTCATGCTTTATCAAATTGCATGAAACCCCGATGTCAACAAGAATCCTATGGACCCATCGGTCGGCGATAACTCCAGTGATGATGAGGGGATCATCACACGGATCAGTAACCCCTTCTCGATCGGCTGCGGTAAAGATGATATCGCCCTCAAAGGTCGAGGACCGCTCAGCCGATTCGTATTTGACCAGCACCACAGATTCGGAGCTTTCGGGAAACTCCTCACGCGCTGCTCTTTTTCCGTCCCTGACCGACTCGTTAATCCTTATTCCTTCGGAGATAACATAAATGTCTCCGGCGACCTCTCTTTCTCTAAGCACCTCCTCATTTGGGGGAGGTTGGGTGCCCACTTCGGCAGATGGGGTAGCTGGCCGCTCCCTCCTTTCTCCATCATTTCGTGGGGCCCTGCCGCCACTGCCCCGCCATCTCCTTCTTCGGCCCTGGCCATGGTTCTCTTGACCGTGCGGGCCTCTATCCTGTTCAGGTTGTAGTGTCGGGGCTGACCCTGATTGTCTCTTCCCCTCGGCCTGTGACGATCGTCACCCTGATGGCCCGCTCGGGGAGAGTCAGCCCGCTTGCCCCTACGATCATCATGATCGGGCTTTTCCTTGTTCATTGCTGCTACTGTCTCTCGCAGTAGCGAGCATTTCAACGTCGGGTGATCGCGGTTGTAATGCAACTCGCAATAGACCCGATTATCCTCCTTCTTAGGGGGGACGATCTTTTCAGCCACAGCCGCAACTTCCCGCGGCTGTCTCTTAGGGTAAGATAACTTATGGTCACCTACGGGATTAGAATTCCCCCCAGGCTTTCGATATTGCGCTCCCAACGCTTCATCCACCTTGATGTACTTGTTGATTTTCTGAAGGAGCTTCCCCAAGGTGGACGGTAGGCTCTTCACAAGGCTGGCCGAAAGGCCACACGGTCCCAAGACCTGCTGCAAGATATCGATTTTGTCTCGGAGCTCCAACTTGATACCCCGAGCAGTTCGGTTTAACTTTACCATAAAAGAACGGAGACTCATCTTCGCCGAGATATACTTCATGTCATATAGTTACTGCCTGCTACGAGGCGGTCCTACATTTGGAGCGAACTGCTCCGAGAAAGCGAGGATGAATCCGCCATACGACTGACTGTATGGACCGGGCCGACAAGTTTTTGAAACAAGGCCGGGCATCGCCCTGCAACCCTGCCGCGAAGATGCGGCACTTCAATGAGTCAGAGGCCCGAACGGTCCGCATCCTCAGCTCAAAATTCGTGACGTGATCGATCGGATCACCGTCGCCTCGGAATACTGGTAACCCTTCGGGGTTACGATAGTATCGATCGGGGACTTCTGCCCAGATCTCTTCGGAAAACAGGAGCATCAAATCTCCCAACGCGGCGGAGATGCCTCCAGATTGTTGGGATGATGTCTGGGCCATATGCAGATTATGCCACCAGTCATCATCCTTGCTCCGCCTGATCGGGGCATCCATGGCTCGATCAAGTAGTCCAGGATTTTGCCCCAGATTAGGCCTGCAATCCCTCTGCGTTCGCAGGGTTTCCAACTCCCTGGAAAGCTCGTCGATGTGCCTCTGCATCTCTTCCTGGTCCGTCCCAGGAACGGAAGTTGGATTTCTTATTGGAAGAGGTGGAGTAGATTGGTATCGCGGCCTCCTCATTGTCACTCTGCGCCTGATAATCTCCTCTTCATCGGAGCTCGGCGCGTCTACGTCGCTTTCATACCCTCTGTTTGCTGGAACAGGGCTTGTGATAGCTGGTGATTCTGTTCCACTCCTCTCCGACATAACTTCCAATATAACTTTCCTGACAACGGCTTCCAGGTCCTGTAAAGAGAACGTTGAAGCTGGAAGGTTGCTGGGAAGCGTGTCACTATCGTTCATCAAAGTTCCAGTTGTCATGCCTTTGATTATCCTATCCCGGGAAAAGACCTCAAATGGGGATTAGAAATTCGTCCCCACGGACGGCGCCAAACTGTTGTGGTTCGAAAACCGGGGGTGTCAACAGTCGACCGGTTCGTAGCAAGACGAACTCGATTATAATTTATTTGATGTGTGGAGAACGATTATAAACCAAAGGAAAAGGGGCACAGCAGTTTTAGAGTGGAAAACCTCAAAGATGAGGAAAAAACCACTTGACTAAGGGCTAAAGAGAATGCCCTTAGTCGGTTCAATAAGTAAAGTAATAATCACAAAGATCATGATTATTCTTTTGACAACAATGGGAAAGAGAAGTATCGAAAAAAAATCAATAGAAGGTTCTCTATGCGAAGCTCGAAGGAAAATCCGAAAATCTCTTTTTCACACCCCAAGTGTCTTTTTTATACTCCCACTGTGTTGTGTACAGTAGGGTGTCGTTTTGTGCCTGTCCTTTGCGGCTAGGTCGGCTAATGTCAGGTGGAACAGCCGCCGGGAACGGCTTCATAGGGCTGCACGGCACTACTAGCTGGCTATTCCGTGGCTACGGGAGGTTCGTACGACTTCTCCGGACCACTCTTTTGATAAGGTTGTCAAGGGTTGTCGTTGCATGGGAGAAGTATGGATGGCCCGAAGCAGGGCCTGTAAGGTGTGGACCGATCGGTCTTGGCGCACGGGAGAAGCTGTGCCCTGCATATCGCGACCGATCGTTATGAACGGCTGATCGGGCCACCTGGCCTGGATTGGCCACTCACTCATGTGGGATGGATCTGGGCCTCCAAGTTCGGCTTACGTTGTTTGAGCTCCTCTGATCAAGCTTGGTCCTGATCATGTCCGATGTACTGGGTTCCGGGGATCTCATCAAATATCATTACAAATAATTTGTATTTACATAAAAAATAAATGTTAATATTATAAGTGTCCGGACAAGGTTATAGGGCTGAGAGGAAAGTTAATTATAAAAATAAAGAATGATGATATGTACAGTGAGAAAGATGATATGGAAGAGAGAATTAAGTTTACGAGCGGACATAGTTGAGGATGACCTTAGTGGTTATTAAGGGAAATGAGGTTTCCGAGTCATATATGACAACCCAGTCTCAAAAGGTTTGTTATGTATAGTAAGTTTCTTTGTTGATTGTGTTAAAAAAAACAATATGGGTTGTTTTGTTTGTTTTTCTTTAAAATTGATAAAATAATATTCAATTTCAGTCGATACTACCTAATACATAAGGTTTCTAACATTAGACAAAAAGGTAAATAAAAAGAAGAAATCCCATTTGTTTTACTTAGAATGTGTATCCCGAAAATCTTCAAAAATTAGAAAAACTCAAATGACTTTCAATAACGCGAAAATTACCTTGATCGAAATTTGTTGGTTGGGGAGCATAATTTCAAACGAACTGTAGGTATGAACTGAGAGTTAGAATGGATAAGTACAGTTGAAGACTTCCAATAAGTGTTGTAACCGAAGCACTTAGTGCTTAGATTTCTCCTTGGAAAAAATGATTTTCTAGGGTTGTCGATGTTAAGAATGATAGGATATAAGAAAAAAGTGCAACTAATGGGTAAGTGTTTTCTAAAAGAAGAATAAGTAGATGTGATTACTTGAAGGCGATGTTGAGTGGAACACCAAATTTCTGCATGGCAATCGACAGACTGCAGGTCAGTGCCGATCGACGGACTGCAGGTCAGTGGCGATCGACAGACTGCATGTCACAGGCAATCGACAGACTGAAGGTCTATGGCTATCGACGGGACTGCAGAGGCAATCGACGGACTACAGGTCGAGACAGGCGATCGACAGACTGTAGGTCTGTGACGATCGACGGGACTGCAGAGGCGATCGACACACTGCAGGTCGAGACAAGCGATCGACAGACTGCAAGTCAAGACAGCCGATTGACAGACTTCAAGTCAAGACAGCCGATCGACAGACTGCAGGTCGACTCAGGATGGAAAATCTACATGGTCGACAGCATGGCGTTCTCACAAGTTCCAGCCTTAGAGCAGATGGAGACTTCGGTGGCAGCTACCCCATCGTCAGCCGAAGAAAGATACCGAGCTGGGTTCAGAAGTAAACGAAGATACCGACCGGTATTGGATGACCTAGATACCAACGGGGTCGGATGGTCTGATACCGATTGATAGCCAGAAGGGGAAGTGGGCCTTAAACCTAAGCCTATTTCTAGCAGTGTATTTATACACAACCAACCTCACTTAATGCGGCACTATGACGAGGATCATCGTCACCAGAGGGAAAAACGCAGAGAGAGCACGGGAGAACAACAAAGGTTGCAAAGGTGTTTTGCGGAGATAATCTTTATTGTTTGTTGCTCGATATCAATGTTTCAAGAACGGGATAGTTCTTGAACTGTATCTGTTGTTTATTTGGTGATAGTGGATTGACCGGTGTTGGTCCGTGGTTTTCTCCCGGTACTCGGGTTCCATGTAAAAGTTTTGTGTGTTTATTTCATTCCGTCGTGTGTGTGCGTCTGAGTTCCAACGGAAAAGTAATCGGTAAAAAAATGGTAAAATCCATTTTAAGCTAACATGCGAGACATGTGCAGAAGATAGAGATGATAAAACATTACTCATGTGGAATTAAAAAGAATAATTAATTGAATGAAAGCTAGGCAGAGAAATAAAATACGATAAATATTGGAAATTGAATGTGCTGGCGGAAAATGAAGCTACTGCAGAAAATATATTTTACAAACGTCTATATAGTAAAATAGATATATATAGTTTTTTATTCCCTCTATATATCGATTAGAGACACAATTCATATTTAAGATATATATTATATAGATTATATTCATTTGTTAAAATAATTATTTTCAATACAATATGACATAATTTTATTATTCTTTTATATATTTGTACCTAAACACACATTATTAATATGTAATATTATTATTCTATAGTATGGGCTGTTATTTGATCCGAACGAACCGAATACGATGTGCTCATGTTCGTTCATATTTTTATTCTGACGTGAAAATATGTTCGAACATTATTCAAATTATTAAATGAATGTTCATGTTCGTTCGAATAACTTGTTCAAACATTGTTCGTACAATTTGTTAGAACATTTTTGTACTATTTGTACGAAATTCATCTAATAATGTTGGAGTTTGTTCGATGGCTTTATATTTTAGATTTGGATAGTTGTGAATTTAGGATGTTTTTGCATCTTGCGTATAATTCTCTAATATTTCTATCGTATATTAACTTCTCTGGCTTCTAACAATGCTATAGATAATACTTATCTCATCAATTCATATAAATTTTTCCCTTCCCTCTGTATGTCATTGGTTGAGGAGCTTGGCTCAAAAGATTGGATATCTGTATTTGCTTTGATTTAACCTGGCTGTAATTTATTTGTTTAAAATAATGTTCTTGCACTTATCTGTTTATCATGAGTCAAATTATAACTTTGGTAAAACATGATCTTCTCCAAGATATGTGAGTTGCGTTGCCGTGTTCATCATACATGCATTTTTTCATAATTAGTCCATTTATTATAAAATTGAGGTCCTCACTTGAGGAAATAATTTCGATACATAATCTGCATCTCCTTGTTTTCAAGAATTCTTCCAATTCTACTGCTTATTCCTTCACCCATTTTGTTTTCCAAATTGTTCCAAGAACCATTCAAATTTCCGGCGAAGGGATGGCTTTCGTGATAGCACCGACGATGGGTCTTCTTGAATCATCCCCAGAAGGGTTACTCGGCCTCATCAACGTTAACAATAATGGTAATTCTTCAAATCATATCTTCGTAGTTGAGCTCGACACATTACAGAACAACTTACTTCAAGACATAGATTCTACTCATATTGGCATTGATCTCAATATGATTATTTATATCTAATATGATACGAAATTTTGAATAAATATAAGAAAAAATTCATTATTAGTTCTTCTAATTTATTACAAAATTAAATTTAATCTTCCTAAAACAAATTCAAATTATGTTTTTCAAACTTGAAATATTAATTATAATCGATTTATAAGTATTGCAGTCCCATATTTTGTTATAATATCATTGATATATTTTTTACAATATTCTCACATTAATACAATTTTTGAATATCAAAATGTTTATAAATTATGTTATTTAATATTCAAAATTTCAACAACTTAACAACCACACACCAGTTTACAATTAAGTTATAGGCCGTTTCTTTTAGTATCCAGGTTTCACAACTTATGATGTCATTTTTTCAATTTTTGAATAGCCAATTGAAAATATTAAAGAATAAAAACCCTGCAACTTTGTTTATGTATAGAGTAAACCTTAATAAACTTATTGATTACATAACACAAAATTTTGCTTCTCAGTTGAAGAAGTTTAGAAATTATAAGTAATCTTATTTTTATCCTTGAAACTATCATTCATGTATTTACATATGTCATATTTGTGTAAATTACTCATGTATACTTGGAAATGTCGGGTAACATGGACATGATTTTTGAAACCGGTTCGGAAAACGTCAACAAAAACCGATTCAATCATTGTCTAAATGTTAAAAATTTGTCAAAATCGTTTGGATCAACTACAATTAAACCTATTGGGTCTAAATTTTGGTAATATTTAATAAAATAAGGAGAAAACTCAAAATTTTTCATCACGGTAAAATGGTGTTTATCATGGGTATCCATGAATCCATACCTCTTTTTCTTATTCCTTTGGTCTAAAGATAGATTTTTGACACATTTTATCTTTTTATACTAGGTTGAACATGTGATGAAATTCACAATCCTATCTTCATATACTTCATTTGACCCATTAGAACTATACAATTTTTCTAGAAGGTTAGGTTTTATATTTCAAATGGATCTTTGATGTTGAATTACCATTTTTGTTATGTATACATCAACATCAAGTATGATGATGGACCATATGTTGACAATGATACAAAGGAATGAAAAAAGGAACATATACGTATAATCGAGTTGGGTAAGTTTTTTTATTCAATTTAAAAAATTGTAAATATCAATTTTCTCATTGTAATGACATGCCTTCAACTTTGGTAACCCCTTATTAAGAGAATATGGAAACATAATCCAAAGTGAAGATTGAACTTGGTGGTCAATTCATGGATATTATTGTACTTATGTATTTATTTAAGTTGGGAAATGTGGATCTTATTTGTAATTCTTAATTAGCAGGTAAATACTATTTTTTAACAAAAAATGATATTTTGTATATTTGCTTCTTATTTATAATGTATTTTAAGGTATAAATACATGGTTATCTTATATTCATATAATGTTTTCAAATTGATATTTCTAACAAATTTTTTGTATTTTTTCTGTTATTATTATTGATATTCATTAGAATCGTATCTACAAAATGTATATAATAAAGCTAATCAACTAAATGACCAAAGTTTGTTGGAATATGTCAATTACATGCATCTAATTTTAACATGTTAAGTGAATCAAATATTGAATCAAAATTATTAAAATTTAAATAAAATATTTAATAATAACTTAAATCATAAATATTAAAATTGATAAGATAGAAAGATAAAATTAAGTTTAGAGAGAGAACATGATTTATGAAAGAGAGAAAAAATGACGTGGATGAGTGAGAATTTTGAAAAATAGAAAGAA
This sequence comes from Utricularia reniformis, assembly GCA_009725065.1. Classification (NCBI taxonomy): domain Eukaryota; kingdom Viridiplantae; phylum Streptophyta; class Magnoliopsida; order Lamiales; family Lentibulariaceae; genus Utricularia; species Utricularia reniformis. The sequence goes on along the minus strand of RWGZ01001303.1, from coordinate 592,815 downwards.
AATATGATATGTAGGTAAAAGAATGATGATGTGTAGAGAGATATATACAATGTAAATCGTTTTGTACTCGGAAAAGATTATAGTTAGCCTTAAAATGATATTATAAGATTATAACTAATATTGTCCGGGGTTATTTATGTAATTATAATACCCACAGGGCTCGTCTGACGTGGCTAAATGATATTTTGGATCTTTAATTATACTTATTGAGTATTGTGATTTTGGGAGTAGTCTCGTAATTTGGGCATGAGGATTCTGATGGTGTTTTGAGATGTTTTGGATGATTTCGGTCGGAAATTATGCTAGTGGTATTTTCGTAATTTGGCACTCCTATAGCTCGTTGGCGACCTTAGGCGATATTTTTGGCTACCTCCTAAGCATTTGGATACGATGAACTGGTGAAGAGTATTCTTGGGTATTTTGTCGGCCTTACGTGTTATTAATGTCTGACCGGGGTGCAGTTTCGAAGTTCCAGGACACTGTGACACTTATTTCGGTTTCATTGGATATTTTCTATATAAGATTATAAGTTGGGCTAATTTGATTAAGACTGGGCTTTGGACCCTAAGTTGATATATTGGGTCAAGTTTTTCTATAAATACAAGACCCTAGGCCCCAGAAAAGGGTTCAAATTCTTGGTACGCTTCCCAAGGCCAAGGATTCGTGACTTTATGCCACACTCGCGACTTTTTGCACCAAAAGTCGCAAGATCACCTAATCATCTCCCAAACTCGCGACTTTTTGCACATAAAGTCTCGAGAGCATGTATTCATTGCTGTATTCGCGAGTTCTCGTTGCCTCGGGCGTAACGGAGTGGAATTGATCATTTTTCGAACCGTTTTCATTCAGATTGTCATCATCTCTCATTTGTATTTGTATTCTTTGATTATTTTAGTGAAAACCAAGGTAGAGCTATGCTCTCCCGAGGACGTAAGCTCACACATTGTGGGTCCAACCTCGTATATCGCTCGTGTCCCCATAATAATTAAATGCGAGATTATAAAAGAAATTGACTCATCATAAATAAACTCTCTAAAATATTTTTAGACTAGAGTAGTTTGGCACCGTCCGTGGGGACTCGAGACATAATCCCATTGAGAGCTCTTGTACTGAGCTTGGAGTTTGTTATATATTGTTATGTTACGAGGTTCCTAATATGAGAGTGATATAGATAAAGAAAGTGTATCGGATTGCAACCCTTATGCGGCAGAAGATGAGAGGAATGATATTTTACCAGGGACTCAATCAGTACCATAGGAAGAGTCCTCAGTATTGGGAACATCTAACCAACCTCCGGAGCGGGATTTCATCCGGAGGGGACCTATATGTGAGTGTATTGAAATATTATCATATGGCATGAATATATGCCAAAGACATGCCAAAGGGATGAAAATGGTTCAAGAAAAAATGCCGATTTTCAGTAAAAGCCCTTGAAGAGTCTTTGTGGAGTATGTTTGTGGAGTAGTCAAATCACCCTGATTTTCAATGGTGATTAATTGTTGTTCAAAAAATGGGTCATGTCTTTACCGAACGGTGTTCTCTATTTGGATCATGTGTGGGTCTACATTAATGAAAGCCCTTGAAGAGTCTCGTAACTCTTGGAATTATTGTTGAGGATTTGGAATTAAAGAAAATGATTGAGCTTCAAATGTTGAAGTTAAATCTCTACTCGATGATCAAGTTATTGATAACATGAACCCTATGTTAAAGAGAGCATCTAATTATTTTTCTTAATCATCCGAGATGGTATTCGTTCGGATTATTATTATTCTATCGTGAAGGGTTCGTCTCTTTGATTTACTACGCTATCCAGAATGGTTTCGTATGGAACATTATTCATGAGGACTTCCAGCAATTGTTATTAGTCGTAGCATCATCATATTTGCCATTGGCGATTAATTGATCTTTCCAAATACCTTTATGGATCAATCAGCATTACCTTTTTGGGTCATTGAATGAGATCCCGAGAATTATGGTTTTTGGGTATTAAAAAATATAAACCACTATCAAACTATGCGTACTGGAGTTCACGAAAGAGATGCCAAAGTTGTGTTATTTTATTGAGCATGCTTTCTTAATTAACATGTGACATTATTGAGCTTATGTGTAACGACCCTAATTTGGGCCTAGCTGATTTGGTAAAAACGTACTAAATAAACGAAATGTTCGAGCGTAAATTAAAACATAATTCAAAAGCATTAAAGTCTAGTGACATAATTTAAAGTACTCTCAAAAGACCGAACTCTATCACCGGACAACCGACGACCTCCTTCCCATACCCTTCTCATACCTCGTCCGCGTCACCTACAAAATCTGTAAAGCGGTCACAATCAATTAAAGGAAACTTCACACATACTATATCTGTCATTCAATTTCTTAAATAAAACGAAAGCACACACGTAAGTCGTTTCTTTTAATCGTATACTTATTTTCTTCTTCTTGTTTCTTTACCCTTATCATTCTTTTCCCCCTCCCCTCATCTTTTTAACTTCACTGTTGCCGAGTGTAACATGTTCGGTACATGTCCCGCCCAAGCCAACCATTAGCTGTTGATTGACTCAACGGGCCGTATACTTCCCTTCCCCAGGTGAGTACTTAGGCGCTACCCCTTTTCTCACTCGGATCCGTTCTGCCCTTTCGTACGTATCTTTCTATTCTCGAACATATCGTTCCCTTCATCAGCCATTCCCTTCCTTTGGCGAATCGTGTACTAAGCACGATGACGGGTTCGGTCGGACGGCCCATCCTCCCTCACCCCGAGTCGTATTAGCATTTGTATCATTCATTATTTTCTTTTACTTTCTTCTTTATTAACCATTCCCGTTTCCCTACGCCGGAACCTTCCCTTACTATATTGCGTTCACTCCGGTTGCATGTTGCTTTCGCTCGTTATAACCCCTTGTGCTTCCCTACATTTCGTATCATATCTTAGTACTCGATTTTCAATGTTATTATCTTATTATTAACTATGTGGTTACCGTAGACCCTACGTATCCTTTCTCTCTCACGATCCGACGTTGAGACTCGATGAAAACACCCAAATTTGATGTTTCCACAATAATTTACTCCATTCCTTGAATTCCGCGATAAAAATGAGGTTATGAGGTTTGTGGTTTAGGTTTTCGCGGTAATTTACGTAATTCTGAAAATCCGCGACAATTTGTGTTTTAGGGTAAATCCGTGATAATTTTGAACTTCGAAGTTTCAGCAGTACTTTTGGGGTTTGTGGTATTCCGCGACAATTTTGTTGTTTAGGTTTTCCGCGATAATTTGCACTCTCCAAAAATCCGCGACAATTTTACGTTTCCGCGACAATTTCATGTTTTCGGGTTTTTCGTAGATTTTTCGCGCATAAGTGATAAATGACTTGTTTTGGGTCTTTCCACCCCTATTTATAGACATTTTAACTTCCCTAAATTATATTTTGATCCCTCCTTTATCTTTTGCCTCACTTTTCTATCTTTTTGTTTCCTTTTTCATTCTTTCATTCCCGTATCCCTCGTTATTCATCATCTAGACCTTACCACTATATTCCCTCCTATTGTTCTAACATACCTTTTTTTCTGGCTATTACATTATGAGTATCTTGACCATGTGTGCATTCTAGCAAAGGTCTTGCATTAACTAATGAGCAACGTATTGAGTTAGTTAGGTTTAACAACGAAATTTCAAGGTCTTTATTAACGGAATTCGTAGTGGTGGATCTTCCTATCCTCCTTTATGAAATTGCCCTTTTTAGAAGTGCTTTAAATTTAATCGAAGGTATCATATCTCTACCCCATTTTGATGGTTAAACTCCATACCTTATTGGGTCTAAATATCTTCCTGGTGTTATGTTCCGAAGCGGTATGAAGGTGTCTAATGCAAAGGAATACGTCTGCATGGTGGCATTCTAAACAAAACGAGTTGATTAACACGATGTGGTTTTGTTCTGAAAGAAAAAGGGGAAATGATATAAAGATTGAACATTTATAATCAAGGGGATTTTAAAAAATGAAAATGAATTCCTCGAAATATGCGGATAATCTCCCGTTAGAATGAAAAGATAGTTATTGAAGATGTGGAAATCCAATTGCAAGCAATGGCTCTATGAAATGCACATAATCGGTTGCGGACCTATTCATGGCTCCAAAGTTGAACGATGCCTACAGAGTTCATGTTGTTTTCACTTAGTTTAGTGAAGCATGGTCGGAGAACCTATATCTATCGTCGACATTGACATATTGTTTAAGTTTGTCGGCTTGAAGTTTTTCAATTATGCCTTTTGGTTCGAAGAAACCAGATGCCACGTACAAACGATCGATAAAATCAATATTTAAAGATGTTGGGAGAAGAATGTGTGGAAGTCAATAATGATGGTATATAGATAAAAACCGTTCTGGAAATAATCATTTCCAATATTTGAGCTAGTGGTTTAGTATAATAAGAAAGTATTGAATGAGGTGGAATCCTAATATATGTGAGTTCTTGGTGAAAGATGAGAACTTTCCCTGGTCTAGGAGGTTTGCAAGAGAAATATAAATTGATAAGTTATCAATCAAGGAAAATTTTATATTCTTTGTTACATAGTCGGGTGGCTTCTGAAGTTTGGAAACGTTATATAAGTATCGATCCGTTTATGTCTCCACTCTACCTCGGAAAACTTTGGGTTTATACTTTCGCATTCAAAGTAGTCATAAGTGATGCATTAGTTGGGTTCGATGATGAGAAAGAGGGGTCATAATGATGTTAGCAGGAAACTACAAAAGGTCGAATATCGATGAACCGACCTTAGACTTGTTAAGAGAGAAGAACTAAGATCTTGTGATCATCGCATGAAAGTAATCATACATGAGCAGCCATCTATTGACAAGAAGGGACAGAGTAATTATTTCCTTTCAAGGAAACATTTAAAACAATAGTACGTGACGATGTCACATTTGCAGTGTCCGCTCTTGGTACTACACATGTTTCGATGACTCATGCTATTTAACCTAGTAATGGGATATACACCAAAAATTTTCAATATGATAAAAGAAGTATGCTTAGTATATTGTTATGAGTTGAATTTCTTATTCTCAAATTAGAGGTTGTGTACCTCTGTGATACTCGCCAATCTAATTCCGTCAACACTGGGGGCTTGCGAGTAAAAATGTTTTGCTAATATAGAAGAATACGTGGATATTATAATAGTTTTGAATTATTATGGAGATGATATAATGGTGATCTGTTGAACCAGCAACCATGATGGGGCAAATACAAGTAATCTAGAGTTTATCTCACTCTGAAGAATGAGAGTTTGTTGATGGGAGTAAAACTCATTGTTGTTAGAACTCCTGATACATATTATCGATTATCGGAAAGTCATGCCTTTCTGCTTGAGAGATTCCTTTATTTATTCGCACATGATAGTGCTAACGGATTTATCCTCAGGTCAGCATATAAGAGTTTATGTTTCTCCGGATCGATAAACAAAGATGTTTAGTGATATGCTTTCTATGCATTAGTGGGATATTCAGAATATTGAGATTTCAAGATTTATATCTTATACAGTGAAGTGTATTGCGATACAAGAGAATACTCGTGCCTATCGTCATTATGGAGAAATCACTAGTGAGATTATCTCAAGACGAAGGTCAATCTTTGGAATCGTGTAATTGGCAACCGAGTTTGCTTATAAGTATTAGAAGTGGCAAGTAAAATTGGTTAGTGAACATTTTATATCTCTGCTGATAATCTTGTGCCAAGCTAAGTGTAATCAAGAAAGAAGTTTATGCCGGAGACTATGTTGACTATGAGAAGGTGATGAGATAAATATTGCAAGTTAAGTTGGAAATTGGGTCAGTGTTGCCCTAAGTATCAACGGTGAATATTGAAAGTGAAATTATAAGTTGAGTCATATTTGCTCTGAGTATATGTGGCGACAATTAAACAATTGTTCATGATTTCCGAGTTGACACATGGGGACTGACATTAGTATGGGCGTTCGCGATGGCTGTGGACATGAAGGAATTGTGCATTATGGTATTGAAATGAGACATTGAACGTATATAAGTCGAATATGTATCCGGAGTTTGGGAACATGAAACGAGAAGTTTCGTTCTAATCGTATTGTTTGCTAGTTTGGGATTCCTGAGAACTTGATGTCATATAATGCAATGAACTCTTTGTAAAGCAAACAAGTGAATTATGCAGTATTATCATGTCTAGCAGAAAAAGTGCCTCGTGCCTGGAAGCGGCAAACGAAACTCCCTCTAATGTTTCAATTCTAAATTTCGATGTAAGATATTGCGCACAATTTTTTGGGGAAAAGCACGAGTGAATATTGCGTGCAATATTATGTTTTGTTGCATTCAATGCCTAGGAATTTCAGAGTCACTAATGGATTTTATTGAGACACGTGAAAGCTAAATTTCCGATGTATTAAGAACCTCGTAAGGAGTGCAACTTGTCATATTTAGATATGTTATTACGATTGCGTTTATCGCTATTAATTGTTGTTAAATTCCATGCACGATGCACATGGAGTGGGAAATTTGGTATGAGATCACGGCGGTGGTGAGAGAAAGAACGTATAAGATTACGAATATGAGCGGAGAGGAGCAGCAACGGACATGGCATATTTCTTATTTGCGCAAGTATTATGTATAGACATGACTCATCGATCATTTTAAAATAAAATTTCCCCTCTTTTTTATGGTCATATTCTAATTTTTAGTATATTTTTTGACGACATGAATTCAATCGACTAGGGGACTGGTAAGATAGAAGTAGGTCCATTGGATTTTATTATGATGGAGGATAGAATAAAACAATAGGTTAGATTAGAAATGCAATGTACCGCCTATCTGGTAGTCGATCATTTTCAAACTCGTCAAATTAGATATTGTGTCAAAATACTTTGAACATTATGAGTCTTCATGTCCGTAGCAGAATCGTCTGTACATAGATACTGTAGGAATATGTCAAAGGCTCGATTTATTATGAGATAGCCGGCTTAGTACCGAGCATGTTTTCGTGGAAAAAAGGGGTTCAAGTTTATACCCGACTCCTCCATGACACGCCGGCTAGGGTTGCGCCCTCGTCGGAGGTTGGTCAATTTCCGCAGTGGCCCCAGGTGCAAGTATATACCGAAGGCAAGAGTGTGATGGCCCCGGGTGCAAGTATATACCGGCGGCGAGAATGTGATGGCTCCGGGTGCAAGTATATACTGGGGGGAAGAGTGTGATGGCCCCGGGAGCAAGTATATACCGGCGGCGAGAGTGTGATGGCCCCGGGTGCAAGTATATACCTGCGGTGAGAGTGTGATGGCCCCGGCTGCAAGTATATACCGGCGGCGAGAGTGTGATTGCCCCGGGTGCAAGTATATACCGGCGGCAAAAGTGTGATGACCCCGGGTGCAAGTATATACCTGCGGCGGAGTGTGATGACACCGGGTGCAAGTATATACCGGCAGAGAAAGTGTGATGACCCCGAGTGCAAGTTTATACCTGGAGAAAACGTGCAAGTGAATTGCGGGCGCTTCGTGAGGCCCTATGAGAATGAGATGATCTCTGGTGCAAGTTTATACCCGGAGACAACGAGCAAGTGAATTGCAGGCGCTTCGTGAGGCCATATGAGAATGAGATGATCTCAGGTGCAAGTTTATACCCGGAGACAACAAGCAAGTGAATTGCGGGCGCTTCTTGAGGCCCTATGAGGATAAGATGATCTCGGGTGAAAGTTTATGCCCGAAGAGAATGTGCAAACAAATATGCAAGTACTGTTATGAATAAGATTATCTCGAGTGCAAATTTATACGCAGCAAGAATGCAAGTTCGTCAAGGTCATATTTCTAGGAGAAATACTAAAAGTCGTTTGTGCAATAGAGTCATCAGTGTTCACGGAATTCATGAAAGATTATCCCGGAAGAAATCTTGTTATCTATTTTCGGAGAAAGAATTTATGAAACCACATTGTTACATGATTGGTTTACCTATCATGCCCGAGGGGTAAATTCTGCTAAAAGATCACACATTTTCAATTGCAATTGGAGTGGCCGGTATGAGTTTTGTGATCGTATTTATGGTTTTCAATTAAGTATACGATCAAAATGGCCAAATATTCACCTTATGGTTTACATTCCACAAAATGTTATGATTACTGAGCACTTTTACCCATACTTGGAATTATCGAAAAAATTATTTGTATGACTATATGACATCCTTACCCATACTTGGGATATCTAGGATTCAAATCATGCCGAAAGATTATGTATCTTTAATCGGCAACTTAGTCATATGAAAAGTTATTATTATTTCAGAAGTTAACTTCTCGATCCAGATTATCCGGAGTCAGACTTTTCTTAAAGCGATCAGGGAAATTGAAATGAAATAAAAAATATATATTTTATATGACAAGGAATACTGAGTTATTTACTATCGGGAGAAGAGTGTTTATTATCGGAGAAATTATGAAGCCTCGACTTCATTCGTTAAACTGACCAAGTTATGGTCCTATAGCACGGACTTCATTATTTATAAAGGCGTATTTTCATTTACTGTCAAATTGACCAAGTGATGGTCTTATGGTATCAAATCTCGTTAGTTATGATCGGGCAATCTCAGATATTACAGAAATTGTAAAGTGATACCCCTACAAAAGGGACTATTCACTCGAAAATCCATCATTTAGGCTTAATCATCTGCACATTCATTTACTTGCCGATGGATCATGTTCATGGATTTCATTCAGATAAATGATCAGAGTAGCCAAATATTCACTCTATGGTATGAATTCAACTAAATTCTATTACTACTGCGGACTCCCATTTATAATCAAAGCAATCGAAGAAGTGGCCCATGGCAAGGAGTATTCTGAGATTAAGATCCCTATTAAGATCCCTCCCCTAAATGCGGTTGCGACATTCAAGGATAATTCCCTTTTGTATAATAAGGAAACTTATGTTACGATCTCATTTACGATCAGAGATGCCTAACCGAGATCCGTATGAAAGTGATCAGGTAATTATCCCCGAAAGGTGTATACTCTTTCAACATATGGCGAATGGGTCTTAAGTATTTTATGGATGCCTCGGGTTCATTATTTATGACAGGGACGGATTAGCATGTTGGTGTATAACGCGTACGTCTTTATTTACGACCATTCGGTCCAGAAAATTATTGTGTGCATGACATATATTATCCTATTTATCGTCGAAGATGTCATAAAGTCTTTTTATGGATGACATGGATTTTCTTACCCGAGATAATACGAATATAGCAACAACTGTCAGGCTTGATCAAGTTGTGAGATTTTATGAGAGATAGAGCAAAACAAAGGCTAATCTTAAATTCGCAAATAAAGAGAAGTCATTTCAAACGGAACTGGGGATTTATTTTATCAAAGGAAACATATGGGAGATCGAAATTGGTGAGATAGAAATATAATAGTCATTGGTTTTCTTATGAGGCAATTTTACGTTATTGCCATAGTTTTATGTGGTTTCCTATATGATTCTCAGTCAGAGCCCTCGGTTTTCTTTTCTTAAAACCCATAGAATTCGGCTAATATCTTCCGAGGCGATGCTCTCCCAGCAATAAATACTTACTTCAGAAAGAATCTTAATTCTCAGATAATATATATGGGAAGTAGGAATAGAGGGAAGGTAACGACCCTACCTCGATCGGTATGTCCCCCTACATAATATTCGATGTCCAACAAAGCTATTATGCAGTTGAGCCCTACTCTCTATACTTAGATGTCGGCTAGATACACTTTGTTTTTATGAGATCGTATGTAATAGAGACAATAAGTCATCATTTCGCCTCAAAGTTGGGAACTCGACCTCAAATTTAAATGTTGCTCTTCATGTTTAAACACATGGCCTGAATTTGTTTCAAAGGCCCCATACTAAGAAAGCAAACATGCTATATAGACGATAACCTTTACAGGTAGCTGGTAATCGAACTGCATATAAAAGATGCACATGATCGACCGTAAGCTTAAAATAGTTCCCCCGATATAGTGAGAATGGCAAAGAGTAAGTACCAACCTCCTGGCGAAGGTGAGAATGTGATGTTTCTGCTTGAGCGTGAGGATATCTTATGTAGGAAAAAGACATGAACTCGAGGTCGTAGAGTAACAGTCACGACGGGAACAAGATTGAATTGCGAAGTTGAGGAGCCTAACGAACCAACTAAGATGTGAAGAGCTAGATTTTGATGAAGCAAATCGTGAGAGCTCCACGCTGAGATTAACACCCCTTGATAGACAATTAAAAAATATTTTCTAAGTTCGATTGCGTAAGATTAACGAATCGAAGCGATGCAGCAGAATTTCAGTTTATAACGAAAAGCGTCGGTGCGGAAAGTAAAGAGAGGTATGTGTAAGAGCACACCCTCCAAGTTGAGAAGTCGTGAAATTCTCGATTGAACTGGAAATCTGACACCATTAATGTCAATGAAAAATACGATTTCGGCTTTACTCATGAGTTTCTTAAAAAGTGTATGAACAAGTACTAGACTTCAAGACGAGTCGACATAATGTGGTTTACGACTCAAAATCTGAATCTGCAAGCCATGGGACTATTGATATTGCCCGAGGTTATTTATGTATTTATAATACCCCTGTGGCTTGTTTGACGTGGCTACATAGTATTTTTGATATTATATTATATTTATTGAGTATTGTGATTTTGGGGGTAGTCTCGTAATTTGGGCATGATAGGCCCCCGCATGAGGATTTCGATGGTGTTTTGAGATGTTTTGGATATTTTCGGACGGAAATGATGCAGGGGTATTTTCGTAATTTGGCACTCGTAGAGCTCGTTGGCGACCTTAGGCGGTATTTTTGGCTACCTCCTAAGCATTTGGAGACGATGAACTGGTGAAGAGTATTCTTGGGTATTTTGTCGGCCTTTCGTGTTATTAATGTCTGAACGGGGTGCAGTTTCGAAGTTCCAGGACGCTATGACACTTATTCTGGTTTCATTGGATATTTTCTATATAAGATTATATGTTGGGCTAATTTGATTAAGACTGGGCTTTTGGACCCTAAGTTGATATATTGGGCCAAGTTTTTCTATAAATACAAGACACTAGGCCCCATAAAATGGTTCAAACTCTTGGCATTCTTCCCAAGGCCCGGGATTCGTGACTTTATATCACACTCGTGACTTTTGGCACCTGATATTACCCGGGTATATTTCTTGCACTTATCAATACCCGGGGACTCGTCCGACACTTTTATTGGTATTTTCGGTATTTTTGGTATTTTTATCGGATGGCGTTCTCAAGTGGTATTCTCACAATTCTGGCCCGCTAGGCCACATATAAAGTCTCTGTGAGCATTTTGAGATGTTTCGGGTCATTTCGGCCCCAGACGGGGCCAGGGGTATTTTCGTAATTTGCCACCCGGGAGCGCACCGGTCAGGTGCGATGATGTTATGTGGCCGCATATTCGCTATCTGGAAGCAGTGGATTATTTTACGGGGTCCTCCGGTATTTTCTCATCCATATCCTCGCCTAATTCTGGATCGAGACGCATTTCTGAAGTTATATTTCAGAACGGTATTTGTTCTAATTTAATTGGATATTAGTTGAGGTGTCTTGGGCTTAACCTAATGGAATTGGACTCTTGGGCCTAAGCTTGTGTTTTGGGCCACATTTCTCTATAAATAGAGGTCCTAAGGCATTGAGAGGAGGTTGGATCCTTTTCGCATCTCCAAAGGCAGGACTTTCACTCGAAATCGCGGGATTTCAACACTGCAGCTCCTTCTCGCGAGATTTCGTACCAAATCTCGCGGCCAGCCTCTTCTCGCGAGAAATCAGACCAACCGTCGCGACCGAGCCGAGCCTTAGCCCAGACCCGCGACATTTCGCACCAAACCTCGCAACTGGCCTCCTCTCGCGAGTTTCTGAACCATTTATCGCGACCAGGCTTGCCGCAGCCCTGTCTCGCGACATTTTGTTATATTTGGCCTTTTGGAGTATATTTGACCGTCTTTCGATCCGTTTTCATCCGTATTATCGTTATAATCTCGATGTAATTGTATTACTTGACTATTATAGTGAAAACCAAGGTAGAGTTTCGCTCTCCCGAGGACGTAAGCCCACACATTGTGGGCCCAACCTCGTACATCGCTTGTGTCCCCGCAACAATATAAATTACGAATTAATCATAAATTGACTGATCTAAAAATAAATATCTAAAACATTTTTAGACTAGATCAGCACCAAAAGTTGCGAGACCACCTAATCATCTCCCAAACTCGCGACTTTTTGACCAAAACGTCGCGAGAGCATGTATTCAGTGCTATATCGCGAGATTTCGTCGTCTGGACGCCCGACTCGCGAGTTTTCGCCTCCCTAACCCTGGCCTCGTGAGTTTTCGTCTCTTGGGCACCATGATTCGCGACTTTTGGCTCCATTCACGAGATTTTGTCAAAAAGTCTTGACCAACACCCTAATTCGAGAGTTTTCGTTGCCTCGGGCGCGACAGACTAGAATTGATCATTTTTCGAACCATTTTCATTCAGATTGTCATCATCTCTCATTTTGTATTTGTATTCTTTGATTATTATAGTGAAAACCAAGGTAGAGCTATGCTCTTCCGAGAACGTAAGCTCACACATTGTGGGCCCAACCTTGTATATCGTCCGTGTCTCACAATAATTAAATGCAAGATTATAAATGAAATTGACTAATCATAAACAAACTATATAAAATATTTTAAAACTAGATCAATAAAATATTGTTATGGAAACAATCCATTACGCACGTCCAGATGACATGCCCCTTTACTAGTATATATAAATATTATAATATTATTGATTCTCAAACTTTGAATAAATTAAAAACATTGTATCTAAAGTAAAATGATGAAAGTCTCTTAAAAATGTTTTAAAAGCGATATTTTGATAGAGAAATGACACATGTAATAGCATCTCAATGCCTTTTATGATAGAAAAGCGATATTTTGAAAGTCTCTAAAAAATGTTCTTGACGGATTTTTTTTACTTTGGCAGCTAAAGTAAAATAATAAATCTACAATGTAGTCGAATGAATTCGGATTATAAAAAGTTTAGTTGGAGGAAGCCATATAATTTCAATTAAAAGAAATGTGTATATAACAATAAATAAAGATTTAATAAAATGAGTATGATATGAATTAAAAGAAATGTGCAGTATAATATATTGAAATAATATGAAATAATCAAAGAGAAACTATGAGATACATATAGAAAATTTAATTAGTAAATAAGATAATTAGTAATTAAAAGATAAGGTAAAAACGTAAATTTTTTTTTTAAATTAATTTATGTTTCTTTAAAAATATAATTTAAAGATAATTTTAAATATTAATTATATAAATATTACATCGATTATAAATGATCATCTATTCTAATATAAAAGTTCTTTAACCCCTATTTTGTCTCTCAGGATTTTTAGTTGTTTCCAATTTTCATTTTTAAATGTCGGTCTCTTTTCTTGTGTTTCAGGACGCGGTTTCCTCCTCCTTTTACCGTTGTTGTTCCATTCACACAAATCGCAGAAGTTTTGATGACAAAAGGGTAAGTGAATTTATTACGCCTTTCGCGACATAAATTATGAAGCAAATGAATGAAGAAGGAAAGCGAGCGGAGGGGTTGAGAAGTGGAAGTGTAAGCCCAAATTAGAGCATTCCATGAAAATATATTTTGTTCAGGAATTTGGTCGAACACCGTCTTCGCGTAATCGATGCTTGAGAAGTGTGATATGGCGTAAAGACCGATGAGCTCACTGGCTGAAAATGGGTCGGAGAAAAGACCACAACGCAGAATTTGTGTTAGAATATGATGCCTTAGGATATCATTTGGTTAATATTCCATTGGGGCTGCTGGAAAGTGTAAAATGGAGGAGGCAGCGGCTGTAATTTTGAGACTTAAATTTCAATACATGAAACCCTAATACATAAGATACATATTTAAAGATAACATTTGGGCCTAAGGTCCATTACATAATCTCCGAAGTCTAAGACGATTTGATCCAATTTATTAATTCCACTTTTACGTCATCAATATTTCAATATTCTCCTTGATGACATGATTTGAAGTCCTACTGAATTTGTGTTTGTCTCGACTTCAACAGAACGACTTTAGGGTAGAAGGCTTCTCGATGATGGAAAAACCAATACACGATGCTTTAGTAGTTGGTTTTTTTTTAAGACATAAGAAAAATATTTTGTTTTTAGGTGGTTTCAATCTCTTTTAAAGTAATAAAATCTCTACCATAACAATATTTTTCCCGAACTAAAATACAACAACCAACACAAAAATCGACATTGGTTTCAACCAGAAAATAGGCAGCAATAGAGGAACTTGTCCGCTAGATTTAAACTAAATCTTAAGCGTTGGGTCCTTTCAAAAACAACAGCCGCATAGCTCTACAAAACATGAAAATTTTCAGCCTTCGAACAAAGGTTCGGGGTGTAGATTTTTAGTTTGCAAACACACCAAAAAAACATACAAACAACAAGGGCTTAAATTTTTAATTTCGAAAATGAATAAAAGAAAGCAAAAGATTGAAGCCACGATTCTAACACCTATAGTTCCGATACCATGTGAGAAATCATGCATTGGGTTTATGTAGTGGTCTCGTAACCATTTATCCGACTACGAGACTCCGACAACGCATCGGAAAATAATGAATCGAAAACGAAGAAGATGAACAAGCTATGCGACTGTTTTTGTGTGACTAAACAAAAGTTTTTATTCAACTTCAATACAATAAACCCTAATACATCATCCTATTTAAATACATAATTTGTGCCTAATACCCAATACACAATTTCCGTAGCCAATAGAATATTAGCCCAAATGATATCCTAAGGCATCATATTCTAACACTCCCTTGATGCCGTAGCACAAGGCTACGAGGTCACCGCCTAAACCGAATATATGATTTCTCACCCTGTGACTATGGATTTGCTTGAAGTGTTTGATGTTTGAGCATTGATCGATCAGTATAATAGTTGGGTGGTTCTTTGGATTAACTTTTTTTCCATTTTTCTTTTAACCGATTGCCTTTGGAGATTTGCCTTTGTTGAAATGCCGATATTCATTGTTCCGAAGAAATATTTTTGCCATTTCTATGTGAGTTTTTTGGACAACTTTGTTGCTCGTTGGATTTTTCCTCTACGCGTGTAGAATTCATCCCATTGTTTCTGAAAGCAAGTTTCATTCAAGCATAGCTAGCCAAATGACAGGATCTTCAAGTCATCATCTTCCACGGGAGAAATATCTTGCATCAACGACGAAATACAAAAATGGTATTTTCTAATCTCCCCGTTGTGTTACATATATAGGAAAAGGTGGATCTGGGAATTTTGTTAAAATGGTGCATAATGGGATTGAATATGATGATATGCAGCTAATTTATGAAGGTTATGATATGCTTAAAAATGTTGGGGGTTTCAGAAACGAAGAATTAGGTGAAATTTTGGATGAATGGAATTCTGGGGAGCTTGAATGTATTAAAACTGATAAATTGCAGGTCATATTTTGAGTTGGAAAGCAGAAGACATAAATTGGTGAAAATTCAGAGGCAAAGAATCTCCAATGCGGATCTCATTGTTGAACACTTAAGCTAAGTTTCCGCTGCGCAAATTACATTAGGAAATGCTAAGAGTGCCAGAAGTTGGAAGCAAAGAAGAAAAGTTTATGTTTTAATGTTAATTAGTGAGTTTTTGCTTTTAAATATTGTAGGAACCGTAAGTTTTTTTCTCAAGTTGTTTTTTACTCTGTCAAGAACAATTTCAATTTAAGTGTGGTTCTAGTTTACATTGAATACTAGCAACAACTCTTGAATTCTAAATCATGAACATAAAGCTAAAGCTCATTCTTCATCATTCCACTCTTCCTCAGCTCTTCTCCACTCTCTGCAGCAGCATCACTACTCCAACAAATTGGTATCGGAGCTACTGGTTCAAAGAAGAAGTGTAGAGATGCAAGGAACTATGTTAGGAAGCGGTCCGAAGTTTGATGGAAAAATCTACCATACGTGGGTAAAGCAAATGGAAGTGTTTTTAAGATCTCAAGACTTGTGGTCATATGTTGAGCTGGGAGATGAAGCTTTGCGAGCAAGTCCAAATCCTAGGCGCGTACTGCAAAGGAAACATTACATGGAGGAAGTGGCCAAGTCTTACAGGGCACTTGCAGTCATTCAAGCCTCACTTGAGAAGCCAGTACCGAGCAGGGTTCTGTCATGCGAATCAACAAAGGATGTTTGGGACATGCCGATGGAAATTTATCAGGGCAGTGCAAGACTGAATGGAAGTAGAATTGGAGCAAAAAGGAAAGAAATTGAACGGCTGAAAATGCAAGACAATGAAAAAGTGGCTGATTTTGTAGATAACATCAGGGTGCTTGTATCTGAAATATCTCTGATGGGAGGTTCCTACGATGAGATCAAGGTAATGGAAATGGTCAGTGAAGCTCTTCCTCGAAAGTATGATGAAAAGATATTCTCCTTAGAATCTTTACATGGAGACTTAACTTCCACCATGACACCTCAACAACTTGTAGAGGAATTTCATTAAGTGGAAATGAAATGGGAACTCAGATCGAAAGAAGCTTACAATGGAGTAAATACAAAGGGGGAGAAGAAATAGCACTTCCTGCTAGAAACTTTTCAGTATATCAAAATAACTCACATAATAAGTCTTATGGTGGATCTGGAGGATCAGGAATGGCAAAATTTCCTCCATGCTCTCATTGTGAAAGAACTAATCATGCTGATAATGCATGTTTTTGGAGACCAAATGCTTTATGTGATAATTGTAGATCTTATGGTCATGTAACCAAAGTTTGTAAGAGGCCTGTAAAAGAAAAAGCTCAAACTACTCAGAAAGTAGAAGCAGATGCAGAGGTAGAGGTAATAGATGTTAATGCTGCCTTAGTCACTAAAGTAAAGTTTCGATGGGCTATGACCATTGTCGATAAAGAAAAATGCCTGCTGGGGGCTTCAGTTATGGAGAGTTGGATGCTAGATAGTGGTTGCTCAAACCACATGTCAGGAAATGAAAAATTATTTGTCATGTTAAATCAGTACTCAGGGGGTGTGGTAGTTGGTGACAAGAGAGTGGTACCCATAACAGGCAAGGGAATAATCAAATTTTCTAAAGATCTTATACTGGACAATATACTCCTAGTTCCAGACCTTGGATACAACATGTTGAGTATCGATCAATTAATCAAGGAGGGCTTTAAATTAATCTTGTAGGAAACCTGGTGCTCTGTCTTCAGGCCAAATGGATCAATGTTATTCAAAGTGCAAATGTCCAAGTGGTCTTTCTACGCCAACTCCAATCCTGGTGTAGAAAAATGCATGGCCGCTGTCGAAGAATCCTCAAGATTGTGTCACAAACGAGTGGGCCACATAAGTAAACATGCACATGATATCCGTGATCTCATCTCTTTGGGTGAAGTTTGTAGTGTGTGTTGCAAGGGAAAAATGGCTAAACTCTCATTTCCTTCTGGGATGTCATGGCGATCAACTAAACCTCTGGAAATGATACATTCTGATTTATGCGGCCCTAGGTCAGAACCTTCACTAAGTGGAAGCATGTATTTCATGACTTTGATAGACGACATGAGTCGTTTCTGCTGGTCTTACTTCTTAACAAGCAAAAGCAACTTATTAGTGTGTTTAAACACTTCAAGAGGGAGCAAGAAAATCAACTTGGTGTGCAGGTAAAAATCATCAGAACATATAATGGATCCGAGTATTGCTCTTCGAAATTCAATGATTTTCTCAATGAAAATGGAATTGTTCATCAGTGGACTGTACCCTAAAATCCGGAGCAAAACGGGGCAACGGAAAAAAAAACAGGACACTATTAAACATGACCAGATGTTTATTGATGGAGAAACAATTACCAAAATCAATTTGGGTGGAGGCCGTAAACACCTCGACATATCTGCAGAATCGCCTTCCCACTAAAGCTTTGGTAAATCAGACTCCAGTAGAGGCACTTACAGGTAACAAGCCCTCCTTAAAACATCTAAGGATTTTTGGAAGTATATGCTATACTCTAATTCCAATAGAGAAACGAGAGAAACTTGGAAATAAGTTCGAAGTTGGTGTTTTTGTGGGATATGGAACAGTAAGTAAAGGATTTCGAGTCTTAAATCCATTGACCTGCAAAGTGTTCATTAGCCGAAGCATCACCATTGATGAATGTAAAAAATGGGACTGGAATGCTGGATGTATTGCCTTTAATCAGATAGAATCAGACACAATGCAACGACATTGCCTAATGGATGAAAGATGTGAAAATGAATTGTCCAGTGGTTCAATATCAAGCTCAAACCCTTCTGATTCTCCCCATGATGAAAATTCTGTAAGCGGAAGCCGCAGCCTGCAAGACATATATGCCAGATCTTTAATAGCCACAACAGAACCTAGCTCAGTAGACGAACCATTGCTCTCTGATGAATGGAAATTGGTTATGGAGGAGGAATTGAAGATCATAAACAACAATGGTACCTGGAACCTTGAAAACAAACCCACAAATCAAGAAGTGATTGGAACCAAGTGGATTTTCCGAACCAAGTTAAATCCAAATGGAAGTGTCAATAAACTTAAGGCTCGGTTAGTCGTCAAAGGGTATTCTCAAATCCAATGCATTGATTTCAATGAGACTTTTTCTCTAGTGGCTTGGTTTGATACCATCAAGCTTTTGATAACTCTTGGAGCAAAACTGAATTGGATGTAAAATCAACGTTTCTTGAAGAAAAAATTTTCGATGAACAACCTTCAGGTTTTATACACAAAAATCATGAACACCAAGTATATCGGTTAAACAAAGCTTTGTATAGTCTTAAACAAGCCCCACAGGCTTGGTACTCGAAGTTGGAGGCTCACTTGACCAGTTTGAACTTCACAAGAAGCAACATCGAGGCAACTCTGTTTATCAAGAACATGGGAGAAGCTGTGACAATTATCTCAGCATACGTAGATGACTTACTTATATTGGGAAATGAAGTTGAAGAAATAGAAAAGCTTCATGAAGGAATGACAAGTTACTTGCAAATGAATGATCTAGGCAGCGCCACTTATTTCCTTGGATTAGAAATAACTCACATTTCCTCGGATCTGTTCCTAAGTCAGCAAAAGTATTCCCTAGATTTAATTCGACGCTTCTCTATATCTGATAAATACCTCACACCAATGACAGGAGGATTAAAACTTCTATCATCTGATGGTGTTCAACATGCTGATGCAAAAACTTATCGAAGCATTGTGGGATCTTAAATATACTTAACAATTACTCGTCCTGACATCATGTTTTATGTGACTGTTTTGTCTAGGTACATGCAAGAGCCATCTGTTATCCACTTAAACGTTGCAATTAAGGTACTTGGGTATATAAAAAATACTTAGCACTAGGGACTTTATTTTAAGCAAGGAACATCAGTAAAACTAATGGGGTTCACGGATTCTGATTTTGCGGGATGTATTGATGACTCCAAAAGCACTACTGGATATTGCTTTACTATGGGATCATGCGTTTTTTATTGGAACACAAAGAAGCAAAGTTGTGTCGCTCAGTCCTCTACAGAGGCAGAATACATGGCTGCTTGAACCTGTGCCATTCATGCTATCTGGTTAAGAGAGTTGTTAACTGAGATCGGTTTTAAACAAGCTTTACCGACCAACATCTTTTGTGATAATAAGTCAACCGTGGCTATGATAAAAAATGATGTATTTCATTGCAGGTCCAAGCATATTAAGGTTAGATATCACGCTGTACGTGAGGCTGAGAAGGATCAAGAAGTGTTCTTTTTGCACTGCTCCAGAGAAAAGCAGTTAGCTGAAATTTTCACAAAAAGTTTGTTCAAGCCTCGTTTTGAAGAACTCAGATTGAAACTTGGAGTCTGTGATAGTGCCACCATCAAGGGGGAGTATTAAAACTGATAAATTGCAAGTCATATTTTGAGTTGGAAAGCAGAAGACATAAATTGGTGAAAATTCAGAGACAGAATCTCCAATGCTGATCTCATTGTTGAACACTTAAGCTAAGTTTTTGCTACGCAAATTACTTCTGTAAATTAGTGAGTGGCAGAAGTTGGAAGCAAAGAAGAAAAGCTTCTGTTTTAATGCTAATTAGTGAGTTCTTGCTTTTAAATATTGTAGGAACCGTAAGTTTTTTTCTCAAGTTGTTTTCTCCTATGTCAAGAATAATTTCAATTCAAGTGTGGTTCTAGTTTACATTGAAAGCTAGCAACAACTCTTGAATTCTAAATCATAAACATAAAGCTAAAGCTCATTCTTCACCATTCCACTCTTCCTGAGCTCTTCTCCACTCTCTACAGCAGCATCTCTACTCCAATAGAAAGTTTCTTGATTGAAATAACTTCAGATATATATAGAGTCAAGGATGAAGATTTAGGTAAATAGTATTTGTTAGATAAAGTTTTAGACAAAAGGGATGAAAGGAATTGGAAAATGGATTGTACAAGAAGCAGCTTAATTATCCATTGCTGCTCCTACAATTGCAGGCAAAAAAATTCAACCTGATATATATCCTACCCTACTTTACACGTGAGGGTTGGATTTTTGGTAGGTATGGGGAGGACAATGGTTTAAAAATGATAAACCCGCTGTGGGGCGGGGTGGATGTGGATTTCTACTCAAACCCAAACCCAAACCCAAACCCATAACCAACCTACCCGCCAAACTTAATCTAATATTTAAAGTTTTTTATATATAATATTTTTTAAATATCTTATANTACAGTGATGCTACGACTAATAACCAATTACTTGAAGTCCTTATAAATATTATTCCGGACGAATACCATTCCGGATAATTAAGACTATTCTGAACGAATACCATTTCGGATGATTAAGAACAACAATTAGATACATCATTCACGATATGCTCACTGCTATCAATAATATGACAATCAAATAGAGTTTAATCAAATTTTCTTAGTCTAATAATGCTTTTTAACTGCAAATCATCATATAAATTCCGAGGGTTGCAAAACTCTATTGGTTTTCGTTATAATCGCCATTATGTTAACTGTATGGTACCTCATTAAAGCATACCCACACGATCGAAATAAGGAGCTTTAATCAATAAAGACATGTAATATTTCTCAAACAACATGGAAACCAGGGTGAAACGACCACTTCACGAAATGCTCAAATCTCCTTGAATGATGTACAAAAGCCTCAGATAGTTCGTATTACCATTAAGGATGCATTAACCTTCGCTAGACTTTGAGTATCGAAACTTAAACCACCGAAGCCATAGATAACATGTATGAAACATATAAAGAACTCAATAAAATTTCTTGATAGAATTCCATAGAGCAAAATAATATTCTGTGATATCAATTTCTTCTAATTAATAACCATATAAATAGGCTCATAGCTGAAAACAGAAAAATTATGCATCATAGTCTTTGATAATGATATATTGCGCTCTTTCAAATATTCTTTAATCATGAACAAACTGAATACATACAAAGGCAAGTTTCTGGATGTTCTTTTGAATTCAAAATATTTTGATAAACACTGAGGAAGTAGATACCTAATAAATGCCTCCCGGATGAATTCCTGCTCCGAGAAGGCTGAGTATTGATTTTGGCGACCGGGGGTTCTTCCGAAAGTATTGATTGAGTCCCCGGTAATACATCACCCTCGTGTCATCCATACGGAAATTTTCTGACTATTTTGATTATAAATATGAACGTCAATTCAGACACTTGCATGTCTTGGGGGAGACAGACAACTTTACTTCATATATCGCTTTGTAATCTTTCCTATGAGTTTCCGGTTATCCATAAGATTCTATATAGATTAAATAACTCGTTGTTAAGATGGCGATAACTGACAGGCAAAAATTATGAAAATCATATATCCCTGGTAATTTAGAATCTCAAATTCTTTTCCTCACATGATGAAAAAAAATATCATAATAAAACATAAAAATCCCTTCATCAATCATTATGAAGATACCGGAGATAATACCAAAACAATAAGATTTTCATAATATAACTATATCTTGATAAAAATATAATTGAAGTACTATTATAATCAATCATATGATTGATTTGGTTCAAAAATAAAAATGTAATCTTGATACTAAATCATAACACTTTACCAACTTAGGATGATAATACATACGAGTCACCTAGAAAATCATTCAGGAGATACCATAAAGAATATCAACACGAAGAGATCATCATAAAATCAACATCATCTCAATGCATAAAATATAGAAATCCATCTTCTTTGGATTACATAATTCAAAATCCGAAATAAATAAGATCAATCGATCTGCACTTTTCACAACGAAGACCGTTCAGAACATTGAATAATACGTCTTGATAAATATATATAAGTCTCACAACGATCCAAAGATGAAATAATCATAACCATATTAGAAATCCAAAAATAACGGATTCTGGATAATAAGAAATATTGTTTGTCCGTCGATAATTTGAACAACGAAATAATTATCGAAACTGATCTCCAACGTTGGGAACATAGCACAATGTGTCATGAATAATATATGCAAATTTCATAATAATCCAAAGGTGAAATAAAACACTACATATAGAATATCACAACTCAATATATCAGAAAACACAGATTGAAACTTTGAAAGTTCGTCGTGAATTTAAAACTGAAACAACATTTAAAATCGATCTCCATCGTCTAGAACATTTACAGGTACGTCTAGACTAATATATATTAATTTCAGAAACATCCAACGGTCCAATTATGCAAACTGAATAGAATATCCGAACAGCGCATTACAATAGGATTAGAAATAACAACCATATATTCGGATAGTAATCTGAAATATGAAAGTGCCAAAAAACTGATCATCAACAATCAGAGGACCGAATGATATGTGTGAAACCATGCTAAAAATTTCAGAATGATCCAAAGGTAAAACAATGAGATTCGAATCGAAATTTCAGAATTACATAAAGTAGAAAAGCAGATACGAATCGTTCAAGACCAACATTAATTGGAAAATCGAAACGACCATAAAATTTGATCTTCACCGTTCAGAACTGAGATCCATATGTGTATAACAGTATACAAAAATTGCAGACCAATCCAAAGGATAAATACATAGAAACACGGTGAATATCAAAGCTGCGCTGAATCAAAAAATATATTTTGCGTTTTCCATCCCAAATTCCGGATGAAAACTCAATGGGATTAAAAACGTCCCCATGGACGGCGCCAATGTTATTGCTGCTATAAAGACGCAATAAAAAAATTTAGACCCCTTTTACGGATAGGGGTAGAACGAAAAAGTAATACGAAAGCAAGAAGTAAAAAGACACGACTTTTGTCGGTGGAAAACCTTTCTGTAAAAGAAAGGATATAAAACCACTTCGGCCGTAGCCTTTGAATCCACAATAAACGTTAAGTTCGTTGATTTACAATAGGAGAACATGATGTAGAAAAACAAAGAAAAAAGATCATGTTTTGATGGCCGTAGTCGTAGGTATCCCGGACGAAAAAGAAAAGAATTGCGACCTCCTCCTTAGGTCAAGAATCCAAGCCCCCATCCTAAACACTTTAACCATGTTTATATAGGTTATTTGTCCAACCCAATTATAACTCACTAGGTCCACCGATAATTGAGTGCAATATATAATGACTCATTAATATCTAAATTAGGCACAAGGGTCCAGTAAATAAGTAACCCGATCCAAATACAACGATAAGCTATAAACAATGTCAATTATCAAAATATCTCGATATGCTTCATTTCTTGACTTGGGAATGACTATATAGAAATATACGTGTTCTCGTATAATAAATATCTCTTGGTGATATCACAATAGTTATCCTGTTAGTTATAAAATGAACTCTGTTTTAATTTATTTGAAATGAGGAAAACGATTATCTATGAAAGGAAAACTGACACCACCGTTGGGAACATAGCACAATTTGTCGTGAATAATATATGCAAATTTCAGAATAATCCAAAGGTGAAATAAAGCACTACATATAGAATATAACAACTAAATATATCAGAAAACACAGATTGAAACTTTGAAAGTTCGTCGTAAATTTAAAACTGAAACAACATTTAAAATCGATCTCCACCGTCTAGAACATTTACAGGTACATCTAGACTAATATAAATTAATTTCAGAAACATCCAACGGTCCAATAATGCAAACTGAATAGAATATCCGAACAGCGCATTACAATAGGATTAGAAATAACAACCATATATTCGGATAGTAATCTGAAATATGAAAGTGCCAAAAACTGATCATCAACAATCAGAGGACCGAATGATATGTGTGAAACCATGCTAAAAATTTTCAGAATGATCCAAAGGTAAAACAACGAGATTCGAATCGAAATTTCAGAATTACATAAAGTAGAAAATCAGATACGAATTGTTCTACACCAACGTTAATTGGAAAATCGAAACAACCATAAAAATCGAACTTCACCGTTCAGAACTGAGATCCATATGTGTATAACAGTATACAAAAATTGCAGACCAATCCAACGGTTAGATACATAGAAACACGGTGAATATCAAAGCTGCGCTGAATCAAAAAATATATTTTGCGTTTTCCATCCCAAATTCCGGATGAAAACTCAATGGGATTAAAATCGTCCCCATGGACGGCGCCAATGTTATTGCTGCTAAAAATACGCAATAACAAAATTTAGACCTCTTTTACGGATAGGGGTCGAACGAAAAAGTAATACGAAAGCAAGACGTAAAAAGACACGACTTTTGTAGGTGGAAAACCTTTCTGTAAAAGAAATGATATAAAACCACCCCGGCCGTAGCCTTTGAATCCACAATAAACGTTAAGTTCGTAGATTTACAATAGGAGAACATGATGTAGAAAAACAAAGAAAAAAGATCATGTTTTGATGGCCGTAGTCGTAGGTATCACGGACGAAAAAGATAAGAATTGCGACCTCCTCCTTAGATCAAGAATCCAAGACCCCATCCTAAACACTTTAACCATGTTTATATAGGTTATTTGTCCAACCCAATTATAACTCACTAGGTCCACCGATAATTGAGTGCAATATATAATGACTCATTAATATCTAAATTAGGCACATGGGTCCAGTAAATAAGCAACCCTAACCAAATACAACGATAAGCTATAAACAATGTCAATTATCAAAATATCTCGATCTGCTTCATTTCTTGACTTGGGAATGACTATATAGAAATATACGTGTTCTCGAATAATAAATATCTCTGGGTGATATCACAATAGTTATCCGGTTCGTTATAAAATGAACTCTGTTTTAATTTATTTGAAATGAGGAAAACGATTATCTATGAAAGGAAAACTGACACCACCGTTGGGAACATAGCACAATGTGTCGTGAATAATATATGCAAATTTCAGAATAATCCAAAGGTGAAATAAAGCACTACATATAGAATATAGCAACTAAATATATCAGAAAACACAGATTGAAACTTTGAAAGTTCGTCGTAAATTTAAAACTGAAACAACATTTAAAATCGATCTCCACCGTCTAGAACATTCACAGGTACATCTAGACTAATATATATTTATTTCAGAAACATCCAACGGTCCAATTATGCAAACTGAATAGAATATCCGAACAGCGCATTACAATAGGATTAGAAATAACAACCATATATTCGGATAGTAATCTGAAATATGAAAGTGCCAAAAACTGATCATCAACAATCAGAGGACCGAATGATATGTGTGAAACCATGCTAAAATTTTTCAGAATGATCCAAAGGTAAAACAATGAGATTCGAATCGAAATATCATAATTACATAAAGTAGATAAGCAGATACGAATCGTTCTAGACCAACGTTAATTGGAAAATCGAAACGACCATAAAATTCGATCTTCACCGTTCAGAACTGAGATCCATATGTGTATAACAGTATACCAAAATTGCAGACCAATCCAACGGTTAGATACATAGAAACACGGTGAATATCAAAGTTGCGCTGAATCAAAAAATATATTTTGCGTTTTCCATCCCAAATTCCGGATGAAAACTCAATGGGATTAAAAACGTCCCCACGGACGGCGCCAATGTTATTGCTGCTAAAAATACGCAATAACAAAATTTAGACCCCTTTTACGGATAGGGGTCGAACGAAAAAGTAATACGAAAGGAAGAAGTAAAAAGACACGATTTTTGTAGTTGGAAAACCTTTCTGTAAAGGAAAGGATAAAAAACCAGCCCGGCCGTAGCGTTTGAATCCACTATAAACGTTAAGTTCGTAGATTTACAATAGGAGAACATGATGTAGAAAACCAAAGAAAAAGATCATGTTTTGATGGCCGTAGTCGTAGGTTTTTCGGACGAAATAGAAAAGAATTGCGTCCTCCTCCTTAGGTCAAGAATCCAAGCCCCCCACCTTAACACTTTAACCATGTTTATATAGGTTATTTGTCCAACCCAATTATAACTCACTAGGTCCACCGATAATTGAGTGCAATATATAATGACTCATTAATATCTAAATTAGGCACATGGGTCCAGTAAATAAGTGATCCAAATACAACGATAAGCTATAAAAAATGTCAATTATCAAAATATCTCGATCTGCTTCATTTCTTGACTTGGGAATGACTATATAGAAATATACGTGTTCTCGAATAATAAATATCTCTGGGTGATATCACATTAGTTATCCGGTTCGTTATAAAATGAACTCTTTTTTAATTTATTTGAAATGAGGAAAACGATTATCTATGAAAGGAAAACTGACACCACCGTTGGGAACATAGCACAATGTGTTGTGAATAATATATGGAAATTTCAGAATAATCCAAAGGTGAAATAAAGCACTACATATAGAATATAACAACTAAATATATCAGGAAACACAGATTGAAACTTTGAAAGTTCGTCGTAAATTTAAAACTGAAACAACATTTAAAATCGATCTCCACCGTCTAGAACATTTACAGGTACGTCTAGACTAATATAAATTAATTTCAGAAACATCCAACGGTCTAATTATGCAAACTGAGTAGAATATCCGAACAGCGCATTACAATAGGATTAGAAATAACAACCATATATTCGGATAGTATTCTGAAATATGAAAGTGCCAAAAATCTGATCATCAGCAATCAGAGGACCGAATGATATGTGTGAAACCATGCTAAAAATTTTCAGAATGATCCAAAGGTAAAACAATGAGATTCGAATCGAAATATCATAATTACATAAAGTAGATAAGCAGATACGAATCGTTCTAGACCAACGTTAATTGGAAAATCGAAACGACCATAAAATTCGATCTTCACCGTTCAGAACTGAGATCCATATGTGTATAACAGTATACAAAAATTGCAGACCAATCCAACGGTTAGATACATAGAAACACGGTGAATATCAAAACTGCGCTGAATCAAAAAATATATTTTGCGTTTTCCATCCCAAATTCCGGATGAAAACTCAATGGGATTAAAAACGTCCCCATGGACGGCGCCAATGTTATTGCTGCTAAAAATACGAAATAACAAAATTTAGACCCCTTTTACGGATAGGGGTCGAACGAAAAAGTAATACGAAAGCAAGAAGTAAAAAGACACGACTTTTGTAGGTGGAAAACCTTTATGTAAAAGAAAGGATAAAAAACCACCCCGACCGTAGCCTTTGAATCCACAATAAACGTTAAGTTCGTAGATTTACAATAGGAGAACATGATGTAGAAAAACAAAGAAAAAATATCATGTTTTGATGGCCGTAGTCGTAGGTATCTCGGACGAAAAAGAAAAGAATTGCGACCTCCTCCTTAGGTCAAGAATCCAAGTCCTCCTCCTAAACACTTTAACCATGTTTATATAGGTTATTTGTCCAACCCAATTATAACTCAATAGGTCCACCGATAATTGAGTGCAATATATAATGACTCATTAATATCTAAATTAGGCATATGGGTCCAGTAAATAAGTAACCCGATCCAAATACAACGATAAGCTATAAAAAATGTCAATTATCAAAATATCTCGATCTTCTTCATTTCTTGACTTGGGAATGACTATATAGAAATATACGTGTTCTCGAATAATAAATATCTCTGGGTGATATCACATTCGTTATCCGATTCGTTATAAAATGAACTCTGTTTTAATTTATTTGAAATGAGGAAAAACGATTATCTATGAAAGGAAAACTGACACCACCGTTGGGAACATAGCACAATGTGTCGTGAATAATATATGGAAATTTCGGAATAATCCAAAGGTGAAATAAAGCACTACATATAGAATATAACAACTAAATATATAAGGAAACACATATTGAAACTTTGAAAGTTCGTCGTAAATTTAAACTGAAACAACATTTAAAATCGATCTCCACCGTCTAGAAAATTAACAGGTACGTCTAGACTAATATAAATTAATTTCAGAAACATCCAACGGTCCAATTATGCAAACTGAGTAGAATATCCGAACAGCGCATTACAATAGGATTTGAAATAACAACCATATATTCGGATAGTATTCTGAAATATGAAAGTGCCAAAAATCTGATCATCAACAATCAGAGGACCGAATTATATGTGTGAAACCATGCTAAAAATTTTCAGAATGATCCAAAGGTAAAATAATGAGATTCGAATCGAAATATCATAATTACATAAAGTAGAAAAGCATATACGAATCGTTCTAGACCAACGTTAATTGGAAAATCGAAACGACCATAAAATTCGATCTTCACCGTTCAGAACTGAGATCCATATGTGTATAACAGTATACAAAAATTGCAGACCAATCCAACGGATAAATACATAGAAACACGGTGAATATCAAAGCTGCGTTGAATCAAAAAATATATTTTGCGTTTTCCATCCCAAATTCCGGATGAAAACTCAATGGGATTAAAAACGTCCCCATGGACGGCGCCAATGTTATTGCTGCTAAAAATACGAAATAACAAAATTTAGACCCCTTTTACGGATAGGGGTCGAACGAAAAGGTAATACGAAAGCAAGAAGTAAAAAGACACGACTTTTGTAGGTGGAAAACCTTTCTGTAAAAGAAAGGATAAAAAACCACCCCGGCCGTAGCCTTTGAATCCACAATAAACGTTAAGTTCATAGATTTACAATAGGAGAACATGATGTGGAAAAACAAAGAAAAAAGATCATGTTTTGATGGCCGTAGTCGTAGGTTTTTCGGACGAAATAGAATAGAATTGCGGCCTCCTCCTTAGGTCAAGAATCCAAGCCCCCCTCCTTAACACTTTAACCATGTTTATATAGTTTATTTGTCCAACCGAATTATAACTCACTAGGTCCACCGATAATTGAGTGCAATATTTAATGACTCATTAATATCTAAATTAGGCACATGGGTCCAGTAAATAAGTAACCCGATCCAAATACAACGATAAGCTATAAACAATGTCAATTATAAAAATATCTCGATCTGCTTCATTTCTTGACTTGGGAATGACTATATAGAAATATATGTGTTCTCGTATAATAAATATCTCTGGGTGATATCACAATAGTTATCCGGTTCGTTATAAAATGAACTCTGTTTTAATTTATTTGAAATGAGGAAAACGATTATCTATGAAAGGAAAACTGACACCACCGTTGGGAACATAGCACAATGTGTCGTGAATAATATATGCAAATTTCAGAATAATGCAAAGGTGAAATAAAGCACTACATATAGAATATAACAACTAAATATATCAGAAAACACAGATTGAAACTTTGAAAGTTCGTCGTAAATTTAAAACTGAATCAACATTAAAAATCGATCTCCACCGTCTAGAACATTTACAGGTACGTCTAGACTAATATATATTAATTGCAGAAACATCCAACGGTCCAATTATGCAAACTGAATAGAATATCCGAACAGCGCTTTACAATAGGATTAGAAATAACAATTAATATTCGGATAGTAATCTGAAATATGAAAGTGCGAAAAAACTGATCATCAACAATCAGAGGACCGAATGATATGTGTGAAACCATGCTAAAAATTTTCAGAATGATCCAAAGGTAAAACAATGAGATTCGAATCGAAATTTCAGAATTACATAAAGTAGAAAAGCAGATACGAATCGTTCTAGACCAACGTTAATTAGAAAATCGAAACGACCATAAAATTCGATCTTCACCGTTCAGAACTGAGATCCATATGTGTATAACAGTATACAAAATTGCAGACCAATCCAACGGATAAATACATAGAAACACGGTGAATATCAAAGTTGCGCTGAATCAAAAAATATATTTTGCGTTTTACATCCCAAACTCCGGATAAAAACTCAATGGGATTAAAAACGTCCCCACGGACGGCGCCAATGTTATTGCTGCTAAAAACACGCAATAACAAAATTTAGACCCCTTTTACGGATAGGGGTCGAACGAATAAGTAATACGAAAGCAAGAAGTAAAAAGACACGATTTTTGTAGGTGGAAAACCTTTCTGTAAAGGAAATGATAAAAAACAAGCCCGGCCGTAGCCTTTGAATCCACTATAAACGTTAAGTTCGTAGATTTACAATAGGAGAACACGATGTAGAAAACCAAAGAAAAAAGATCATGTTTTGATGGCCGTAGTCGTAGGTTTTTCGGACGAAATAGAATAGAATTGCGGCCTCCTCCTTAGGTCAAGAATCCAAGCCCCCCTCCTTAACACTTTAACCATGTTTATATAGTTTATTTGTCCAACCGAATTATAACTCACTAGGTCCACCGATAATTGAGTGCAATATTTAATGACTCATTAATATCTAAATTAGGCACATGGGTCCAGTAAATAAGTAACCCGATCCAAATACAACGATAAGCTTTAAACAATGTCAATTATCAAAATATCTCGATCTGCTTCATTTCTTGACTTGGGAATGACTATATAGAAATATACGTGTTCTCGTATAATAAATATCTCTGGGTGATATCACAATAGTTATCCGGTTCGTTATAAAATGAACTCTGTTTTAATTTATTTGGAATGAGGAAAACGATTATCTATGAAAGGAAAACTGACACCACCGTTGGGAACATAGCACAATGTGTCGTGAATAATATATGGAAATTTCAGAATAATCCAAAGGTGCAATAAAACAGTACATATAGAATATCACAACTCAATATATCAGAAAACACAGATTGAAACTTTGAAAGTTCATCGTGGATTTAAAACTGAAACAACATTTAAAATCGATCTCCACCGTCTAGAACTTTTACAGGTACGTCCAGACTAATATATATTAATTTCAGAAACATCCAACGGTCCAATTATGCAAACTGAATAGAATATCCGAACAGCGCATTACAATAGGATTAGAAATAACAACCATATATTCGGATAGTAATCTGAAATATGAAAGTGCCAAAAACTGATCTTCAACAATCAGAGGACAGAAAGATATGTGTGAAACCATGCTAAAAATTTTCAGAATGATCCAAAGGTAAAACAATGAGATTCGAATTGAAATTTCAGAATAACATAAAGTAGAAAAGCAGATACGAATCATTCTAGACCAACGTTAATTCGAAAATCGAAACGACCATAAAATTCGATCTTCACCGTTCAGAACTGAGATCCATATGTGTATAACAGTATACAAAAATTGCAGACCAATGCAACGGTTAAATACATAGAAACACGGTGATTATCAAAGCTGCGCTGAATCAAAAAAAATATTTTGCGTTTTCCATCCCCAACTCCGGACAAAAACTCAATGGGATTAAAAACGTCCGCACGGACGGCGCCAATGTTATTGCTGCTAAAAATCCGCAATAACAAAATTTAGACCCCTTTTATGGATAGGGGTCGAACGAAAATGTAATACGAAAGCAAGAAGTAAAAAGACACGATTTTTGTAGGTGGAAAACCTTTCTGTAAAAGAAGGGTTAAAAAACCACCCTGGCGTAGCCTTTGAATCCACTATAAACATTAAGTTCGTAGATTTACAATAGGAGAACATGATGTAGAAAACGAAAGAAAAAAGATCATGTTTTGATGGCCGTAGTCGTAGGTTTCCCGGACGAAATAGAAAAGAATTGCGACATCCTCCTTATGTCAAGAATCCAAGCCCTCCTCCTTAACACTTTAACCATGTTTATATAGGTGATTTGTCCAACCCAATTATAACTCACTAGGTCCACCGATAATTGAGTGGAATATATAATGACTCATTAATATCTAAATTAGGAATATGGGTCCAGTAAATAAGTAACCCGATCCAAATATCACGATAAGCTATAAACAATGTCAATCATCAAAATATCTCGATCTGCTTCATTTCTCGACTTGGGAATGAGTATATATAAATATACGTGTCTTCGAATAATAAATTTCTCAGGGTGATATAACAATAGTCATCCGGTTCGTTATAAAATGAACTATGTTTTAATTTAATTGAAATGAGGAAAACGATTATCTATGAAAGGAAAACTGACACGAAAAATTTCGAGTGGAAAACTCCCTGAAAAAGCAAGAAACACCACTTGACTAAGAAATGAGAAACTCTTAGCCGATTTCTTAATAGAATAGTTCATCTTTCAAACGAGAAGACTTATGAAAATGACGAGGCAAATAAGAAAGCGCTAAGGGAATAAACCAGCAGAGTGATTCCTGATCTTGCGCATCCAAAATGTTCTGTTTTATTCCATCGTCAAGCCTCCTATTTATAAAGTTGAAACCGCGTGTAATCCACGCCATTTAATCGCCTCTGACAAGCTCGTTTTCCCATGATGGAAAACGTGGACGTGACGGAAGTGCAGTTTGCGTGATCGGGCCTGAAGCGTGGAAGGTGTGCTTATGCCCGGAGCGCAAGCCGCATGCGTTGTAAGCGTCTGGACCGATCCATCGGATCAGTCCCTAAAGCAATGGGACATGTGCAATGCTAGCCTTCGGTCTTGTCCACTATGTAATGGGCATTTGTCCAAGTGGGCTTTCTGCTCCAGCTGTACTTGTTGGGTCAAGTTTCTAGTTGGAGTTGGATCTGGGGCCTTTAGGTTTGGCTTCCGTCACTTGGGCCGATCTGCAATGACTTGGGTCTTATCTAGTTCGGGGTCTCGGTTTCTAAAGCTCTCATCACTAGCCCCTCGAACTTTATCGTTATGGCAATGGTGATATGAGTTCGACCATTTAACTGAGAGCATTTAACGCAAGAATGCCTCATTGAACGAACGGAGGACGGTACCCGAACCAGTTGTAACAGCGTCTCGAAAACCGATCCTGCACTTAGCGAATTTTCAGAAAGTTAGTTTTCAAATTTGAAAGCAGTAACGGCTATGGGCAAAAACGTATTTTAAACTTTGACGGTAGCATGCGCCTTTTCGTATTTCGAAGGAGGGACATGTCGTCAAACTGCAGCCGCCAGCAGCGGTGATGTGTCATCCTGTGAGTGGTCGATATGTCAATATAAAAGCAGGGGTTTTCTGGCGATTTTGCGAAAAAAACTTCTAAGCCCTAGCATCTTCTGGCGATTCAGTTTCCTGCGTTTCCAAACCTTCATTTCCTTCGAAAATCTTAAGGTAACCACTCATGCACCTCGTAAGGCTAGATATCACATTATTTTTGAGATTGACACCGAAGAACTTCGGGTCAAGTTCTCTATTCCTGCCCATTATCCCATCTAGAGGGGGAAGGAAGACGTTCCTTGCTTCCTTCCTACTGAGATAAACGTCTCTGCTAACGCTCTACTTGTTAGCTATGCCTCCCTGAAGTGCGGCCTATGATTTCCGCTACATCCCTTTGTAGCAGCCGTGCTTCAGGAAATCCACTGTCTGATCTACGCTCTTTTTTTGGGTAGTTACTTGTATATAGTTATGTTTATTTTCTATTGTTATAGGTAGGGGATAGAACCAACGCTGAGGCATATTTCAACCCATTTTTGGTGGGATCCCGAAAGGGTATAAGGTTGTTAGGATGCCGTAGGTTATATTATGAGAAAATGGTGACTTGGGTCCCCAAAGTTTGGATAATTTGGCAATTTTGGTCCCCAAAGTTTCGAGTGGCAAAAACAGTCCCCAAAGTTTTGATGATTTGACAATTTTGGTCCCCAAAGTTGCGTATTTTGGCAAAATACGTCCCCAAAGTTTGCGAATTTTGGCAAAACCGGCCCCGAAATTAATTTTCGTCCGGGGACCTAATTTGCCACAAATTACAACTTTGGGGACCAATTATGCCACACGCACATAACTTTGGGGATTGGTTTTGCCAAAATTAGCAAACTTTGGGGACCGGTTTTACGTACATGAAACTTTGGGGGCTGGTTTTGCCAAAATTGGAAAGTTTGGGGACCAAAATTGCCAAAAATTTCAAACTTTGGGGACCAAAACTGCCTTCCGCCCGTTATATTATATAGCGATTCGCACTAAGGAGTGCGCTATTGTCGATAAGGAGGAATCCCTACATGAGTGGGAATCATGTTACGTCTAGATAGATGTCCCGAGGGAGGACCTTTTGATAGTGTCTCCCTTAATAATCCATCCTGACATCAGGAGGTTGGACCGAACCCGATTCGATCATTCTCATCAAAATATCACCAACACAATGGCGATGCTTCGCCCTCCCAAATAACGTCTTAAACATATAGACATACTTTGCGAGAAGAAGTTGCTAGAGATAGGGGTAGCGGGTATAACAGGAGCCCCTGCTCCGAAGGACATATTCTCTAGCTCTGACTCAACTGAGTCAGACGGATCGGGTATGGACTTTGACTTACTTTGGTCCATATTTCCTTGATCTCGTCTAAAAATGTTTTAGAGAGTTTGTTTATGATCAGTCAATTTCTTTTATAATTTTGAGTTCAAATATTGTGGGGACACGAGCGATATACAAGGTTGGACCCACAATGTGTGAGCTTACGTCCTCGGGAGAGCATAGCACTACCTTGGATTTCACTATAATAATCAAAGAATACAAATACAAATGAGAGATGATGACAATCCGAATGAAAACGGTTCGAAAAATTATCAATTCCACTTCGTTGCACCCAAAGCGACAAAAACTCGCGAATTGGGGTGCTGTGGCGACTTTTGGACAAAAACTCGCGAATGGGACTAAAATTCGCTAGTCAACGTTCTCAAATAACGAAAATTCGTAAGTCCAAGGTCAGGGTGGCAAAAACTCACGAATCGGGGGGCCAGGCGACAAAATCTCGCGACTACAGCCATGGATACATATTCTCGAGACTATGTTTTTGGATCGCGACTACTATTCGTCCTAGCTGTCAATGTTTTTGGATCGAAAGTCTCTCTATACATGGATAACATGAAGGGGAAAATCGTCAAGACGTTTGGTTTGGAATCCGAAAATAAGCATTGAGAGTCAATCGATCATATAACCAAGGATGAGGACTTCAAGAAAATCCCTGTTCTAGATGAACCTCCATTGAAAAAGGATCCCAACTTTCCTCTATTTTACTTGATGGAGAAATAGTCAATGAGTTGTTTGTGGAAAAGGAGAAGAAATTAGAGGATCTGAAGGCATGGATCTCGGAGAAGTCTGGGGAAGCAGATAGGGAGGAAGGAAAGATAGACAAGGTTTAGACCTTAGGTCCCCCCCTTCTGTATTTTGTTATGTTGTAAACTCTGTTTTTCCAATATATTTGCTTGTTCTTCTAAGTATAAGTTCGGGGTCCATACTGAACATAGACCGTTAGATCACCTTAACTTAGATCGGAACTTTGCTAGGCTTAATAAGTTAGGGAATCTTAATCACATTAACAGATCACTCATTATTCTGTCCCTATTAAACATTATGACTTTGTCGGCGTTGCCATGGTTCTTTATGAGTCCCATGACAAGCTTTATCGAAGTCCCGGTTCTAATACAAGTCCCGATTCAAGCTTTGTCAAGCCCCGGTTCTACATAAGTCCCAATATAGGCTTGTGTTCGTTCTTTAACTGGCTAATTCTGTCATTGTTATCTCGTCTATGGTTAGGTACAAAGAGTCAAGAGTTATTTTCGAAGGGTGAATGTCGTCGAAGAGAGATTAAGTTCGTAGTAAATTATGGGAGTTTTGCAGCCCATCTAAGTACTTAACAAGTGTGGAAGATATGACTCGTCCGAACGGTCACAGCTACTTGAAAGCCTCATGGATGGACCGCTACGGTCACCAGTCCAAACTCGTCCAGAAAATCCCACTTTAAGATCGGTCACTCACCAAGCTAGAAATAATTTGTATTGCATATGTTGTATCTTTTTCATAATATGAGAAACATTTTTATTGTTCAGAATTGTAACTAAATGTCAAAGATTTTACAAAAAATATCGCCTTAAGTTCATAACGTTCCAGGTTCGGGGGATCTCATTCCCATCCGATGTTTCCAACTAATAAGCTCCAGCTCCAAAGTTTTTAAAAACTAGATAAGGCCCCTCCCAGTTTCTATCTAGCTTCCCAACGTTTCTCTGAACTCTCACATTCCTTAGAACAAGGTCGCATTCTGAAAATTCTCGAAGTAAGACAGGCTTATTATGGGCCCACTCCATAGTTCGTTGATAAGAACACATGTGCGCATAGATATCATTTCTTTTTTCTTCAATCATTTCAAGATCTAAGGATCTTCTTTCATCGTTCAAATGCTCGTCATATTTAGCTATCCGAGGTGATCGGATGACAACCTCAACTGGACTAAGTGCTTCGGACCCATACACCAAGGAGAATGGAGATTCTTGGGTCGTAGAGCAGGGTGTAGTCTTGTAAGCCCATAAAAGTGTTGGTCTGGGGGTGAGCCAATGACGAAAAGTGTTGAGCGATGCCTAACTTGATACAAAGATCTCGAATAGACTTTCTGCGAAACTGGAGTATGTTATTAGATATGAATCCTCGGGGTACTCTGAAACGGTTTATGTTTTTCCATAGGAAGTGTTTCACCACTTTCTCTGAGATAATGACCATTGCTTCAGCTTCGATCCATTTAGTATAATATTTAATTGACATAGTACAGAACTTTCGTTGCTTTACTAATCGAGGTAAAGGTCCCATAATATCAATTCCCCAAATGTCGAAAGGACAGGGGAGCGGGGTTACTGATAAAAAAGTATCTGGCAGTTGTGGGACCGGAGCATGATATTGACAAGCATCACAACGTCTAATATATTTCTTAGCATCCTCAAAGAGTGTTGGCCAAAAGTACATGGCGCTGATAATGCAATGATATAAAGATCGGGCTCCAGAGTGTATATCGCATATCCCCTCATGAACATATATCATGACGGCTTCAGCCTCAATAGGAGATAAATATCGCAAGAGTGGTCCCTCAAAACTCTTTTTATATAATCGTTCATCACTTAAGACGTATTGTTTAGCCCGGGTTTCAATCATCATGGCCTCAGATGCGTTTTGAGGTAGATGGTCATTAATCAAGTACTTAACAAAGGGGTCGATCCATGTGTGTTCCCCATGGGAGTCAGTAGCATTCATGATCAAGGACTACAGTTCATGGCATAAAGCCCCAATTTCTTCAATTGACTGTTCGGTCACAGATATTTCGACCGAAGGTCGATCTTGAATATGGACAGATACTATAATAGCCAGGAAAAAGGTATGATGGAACAATAGTAGAGAATATAGTGGTAAAGTCTAGACAAGAAATAACGAGGGATATGGGAATGAAAGAACGAAAAAGGAAACGAAAAGATAGAAAAGTAAAGCAAAAGATAAAGGAGGGGTCAAAAATAAAAAGAATGAGAGGTCAAAATGTGAATTAGAGAAGTTAAAATGTCTATAAATAAGGGTGGGAAGGCCCAAAACCAAGTTAGTTATCACTAAGCCACGAAAATCCGTGAAAAACCCGAAAAACACACAAAGTATCGCGGATTTTGGTGCAAAGAGAAACTTGTAACACAAAAAGAGGGAACCAGAAGCGATAAATTAGAGATAAACAAAGGAAGCGATGGGCTAATCAGAATGAATGAACTGGTATGGGTACCAAATAGGCCAGAGTTAAGAAAGAAGATTATGGCAGAGGCACACAGCTCGGCCTTCTCAGTTAACCCAGGAAGTACTAAGATGTATCGGGACCTAAAAACGCACTGGTGGTGGAATGGAATGAAAATGAGATTGCAAACTTTGTGGCTAAATGCAAAAATTACCAACGAGTTAAGGCCGAACACCAACATCCAGGGAGCGAGCTACAACCCTTGGAGATTCTAGAGTGGAAATGGGATAGCATCGGCATGGACTTCGTGGTAGGATTACCCAAGAGCCCATGGAAGAACGACGTGATATGGGTAGTGGTTGACCGCCTAACAAAGGCGGCTCATTTCTTAGCAGTCAAGACAACATACGGAGTAGACAGACTAGCCAAAATATATGTGGATAACGTAGACAAGTTACATGGAGTTCCAGTAAATATTGTGCCAGACCACGATCCGAGGTTCCCGTTTAGATTTTGGCAAAGCTTACAAAAATCACTCGGAACTCAGTTAAGCATGAGCACAGCCTACCACCCACAGACGGATGGTCAGATCGAGAGAACGAACCAAATTATGGAGGATATGTTACGAGCATGCGTGTTGGAGTTTAAGGGAGGTTGGGAAGATTTCCTACCACTGGTAGAATTTGCATATAATAATAGTTTTCAGAGCAACATTGGCATGGCCCCATATGAGGCACTGTACGGGAGGAAGTGTCGTACATCACTATGCTGGGATGAGGTGGGAGAGAGAAAGACCACGGGAACAGAATTGGTCGAAGTGACCATTGAAAAGGTGGTCGTGGTACGAACGAACATTAAGGCGGCACAGGACCAATACAAAAATTGGGCAGACACGAAAAGGAGACCCCTGGAGCTAAAAGTTGGGGATCACGCTTATCTGAAGATATCACCGATAAAGGGGTACTAAGGACCACAAGGACATGGAAGCTGAGTCCTCGGTACATCGGACCATACGAGGTGGAACGAAGAATCGGAAACCTAGCATACCAGCTGAAGCTTCCGGAATAGATGAGGGGGATACACAACGTTTTCCACGTATCCCAACTGAGGAGGAGTGTGACTGAAGGAATTCAAGAATGTGTGGGGGAACCCATAGAGATAACCCCGGAATTGACATCCGAGGAAGTTCTAGTGAAAATACTGGGCAGATAGGAAAGAAAACTTAGAAACAAACTAATTCCAATGGTGAAAGTACAATGGTCCAATCAGGGACAAAGGAAACCTACATGGGAAACGGAACGAGAAATTAGACAAAGAGCCCCGGAATTAATGGAAGATTGGTACGCACGATTTCGGGACGAAACTCAAAATAAAGGGGGAATGATGTAATAGCCAGGAAAAAGGTATGATGGAACAATAGTAGGGAATATAGTGGTAAAGTCTAGACAAGGAAAAATAAGGGATACAGGAATGAAAGAACGAAAAAGGAAACGAAAAGATAGAAAAGTAAAGCAAAAGATAAAGGAGAGGTCAAAAATAAAAAGAATGAGGGGTCAAAATGTGAATTAAATAAGTTAAAATGTCTATAAATAGGGGTGGGAAGGCCGAAAACCAAGTTAGTTATCACTAGCCACGAAAATCCGCGAAAAACCCGAAAAACCCGAAAAACACTAAAATTATAGCGGAAGAACAAATTGTCGCGGATTATGTGGAGTGCAAAATTGTCGCGGATTTTGGTGCAAAGAGAAATTGTCTGCGGAATTTTGGCAGAGAGCAAAATTGTCGCTGAAAAACCTAAACCACAAAATTGTGGTGGAAAACCTAAACTACAAACATTGTCGCGGAAATTTTGAAGACCAAATTATCACGAATTTGCCCCTAAGCACAAAATTGTCACGGATTTCGAGAATGGAGTGATTTATCGCGGAAATACTAAATTTGGGTGTTTTCGTCGCGTCTTAACACTGGATCGTGAGAGAAAAAGGATACGTAGGGTCTACGTAATCACATAGTTAACAATGAGATAATAACATTGCAAATCGAGTACTAAGACCTGTTGCGAAATGCAGGGAAGCACGAAGGGATTATAACGAGCGAAAGCAAACGGTAAGTGGAGTGAACACAATGTTGTAAGGGAAGGTT
Source organism: Utricularia reniformis (assembly GCA_009725065.1). Classification (NCBI taxonomy): domain Eukaryota; kingdom Viridiplantae; phylum Streptophyta; class Magnoliopsida; order Lamiales; family Lentibulariaceae; genus Utricularia; species Utricularia reniformis. The sequence goes on along the minus strand of RWGZ01001303.1, from coordinate 552,832 downwards.
CCGACTTAGGGAAACGTGAAGGGTTAGTAAGAAAGAAAGTAAAAGACACGAATGAATGAGGCAAATGTTAATAAGACTCAAGGTGAGGAAGGATGGAACTTCCGACCGAACCCGGAATCGTGCTTAGTACACGATCCACCAAAGGAAGGGCATGCCTGATGAAGGGAACGATAAGTTCCAAAAATGGAAAGATACGTACGAAAAGGGCTGAAAGGATCAGGGTGGAAAAAGGGATAGCACCTAAGTACTCACCCGGGGAAGGAAAACATATGGCCTGTCGAGTAAACCAACAGCTAACGGTTGGCTTGGGCGGGACATGTACCAAGCATGTTACTCTCGACAACAGTAAAGTTAAAGGATGAGGGGAATGATAAGGGTAAAATACTAAGAAGAAGAAAATAAGAAAACGATTAAAAGAAACGACTTAAGCGTGTGTGTATGGTTTTTTGATGAAATGAAATGATAAGTATAGCGTGTGTGAAGTTTCCTTTAATAGATTGTGACCGCTTTACAGATTTTTAGGTGACGCGGACGAGGTATGAGAAGGACATGGGAAGGAGGTCGTCGGTTGTCCGGTGATAGAGTCCGGTCTTTTGAAAATACTCTAGATTATGTTGATAGACTTTAATGCTTTTGAATTATGTTTTAAGTTTACGTTCGAACGTTTCGTTTTATTCAGCACGTTTTTACCAAATCAGCTAGGCCCAAATTAATGTCGTTACAGATACTGTGCCCGGTCCAATGTCCGGTATGCGTGCAGCCAATCTGGTTAACGCATCAATAACTTTGTTCACTTCTCGCGGCACATGTTCAAGTGAGAATTCGCTGAACTTCTTTGATAATTTCAGAACTTTAGCATGATACAACTTCATCGTGAGATCATGTGTTTCAAATCTTCTTGCGAATTATTCTACCACCATCTTAGAGTCTAAGAACATTCGCACTTTATCAACTACCATCTTTCGGGCTAGTGTCATTCCCGATAATACAGACTCATATTCCACCATGTTATTTGTTCTAGAGAATAAGAACTTAAGTGTGGAATGAATAACATCGCCTTGTAGCGTACTAAGGGTGATGCCCACTCTTTTTCCTCTGAAGGTTGATCCGTCACCATAAATAATCTATCGATCATCCTCTTGGTTTAAGAATTTGGCTGATTGGGTCATTTCGACCACGAAGTCAGCGAGAACCTGAGCATTGATCCCCCTTCGGGGCAAGAATTCCATATACATGGACCTGATTTTGATTGCACACTTTGCTAATCTCTCATTCATATCTGTGTGATTTAGAATTGCCTTGAAAGGCTGATCACTTTGCTAGTTCTAGAGATAAATCTTCTTAATGCTGTAAGTTGGCCAGTAAGCCTTTAAAATTCTCTCTTGTTTCTTGGATGTTGCATATCAATGATAGCCTGAACTTTCTCAGAGTTGACATCTATACCTTTCTTAGAAACATAATATCCTAAGAATTTCCACTTCGAATCCCGAAGTAGCACTTGTTTGGATTTAATTTGAGCTTATATTTGCGCCATATTTGGAAACAACGAGACAAATAAAAAATATGGTCTTAATCATTCACATACTTGACAATCATATCATCAACATACACTTCTGGTATGGCCTATCAGATCTCTTAAGATTTTATTGACCAACCTCTGGTATGTTGCTCCAGCGTTCTTTAAGCCGAATGGCATAACCACATAATAGTAAACGTCATCTTCGGTCATGAATGATGATTTCTTATGATCATCATCAGCAAGGAAGATCTGATGATACCCTGAATAAGCGTCCATGGTACTCATCATAGTGTTGCCAGCCGCAGCATCTACCTAACGGTCAATATGTGGCAGGGGGAATGGATCCGACTCAGAGCTTTTGTTGAGGTGATTGTGATTATGACGTAGCTCACAATACACCCGATTGTCCTCCTTCTTTGGAGGGACATTCTTCTCAGTTACATCAGCTACTTCTCGCGGTTGTTTCTTAGGGTAAGAAACCCTATGATTACCTAAGGGCTCACAATTCCCGTTAGGCTTCCGGTATCTTTCTCCCAGAGCCTCATCCACCTTAATATATTTGTGGATTTTCTGAAGGAGCTTTCCTAAGGTGGATGGTGGGGTCTTAACTAAAATGGCTGAAAGGCCGCACGGTACCAATACCTGCTGCAGAATATCTATTTTGTCCCTGAGCTCCAATTTTATACCCCAAGCGGTTCTATTGAATTTCTCCATGAAGGACCAGAGACTCATCTTTCCCGGGATATACTTCAAATTATATAGTTCATCCTTGCTTCGGGTCGGTCATACATTTGGAGCAAACTTCTCAGAGAAAGCCAGGATAAATCCGCCATACGACTGTATGGATCGGGCCGGCAAGTTCTTGAACCAGGTCCAGGCAGGGCCTTGTAATCCGGCTCGAATATGCGGCACTTAAATGAATAAGAGGCTCGAACCGTTCTCATTCTCAATTCAAAATCTGCGATGTTATCGATAGGATCTCCATCGCCTCGGAACGTCGGCAACCCCTCGGGGTTGCCATAATGTCGATCTGGGACTGCCGCCCATATCTCTTCAGAAAAAGGGAGTATCAAATCTATTTAATGTAGCAACGGAAACACCTCCAGATTGTTGGGATGACGCTTGGGCAACATGTAGATTATGCCACTATTCGTCATCCTTGCTCCGCCAAATCAAGGCATCCATGGCCATGTTGAATAAATCGGGATTGCCCCAGGATCGGGCTCGCAATACCTCTGCGTACGCAAGGTCTCCAACTCTTTTGATAAGTTCATCAATCTGTCTTTGCATTCATTCCTAATCAGTTTTAGGAACGGGAGTTGGAGCTCTAGTTAAAGGAGGTCGAGTAGATTGATATCTTGGCCCCCTCATTGTCACACAGTGCCTTATAATCTCCTCTTCATCGCAGATGCGCGCCTCAGTGCCACTCTCGACCCTTTGTTTGTAGGAACAAAACATGTAACAACCGGTGGTTCTGTTCCACTTTTCTCCTACGTAATCTCCAGCACCACTTTCCTGACAACAGCCTTCATATCCTGTAAATAGAAGGTTGTGTCTGGAAAACTTTTGGGAAAGCTCATCGCTATCATTCGTCGAAGTTCTAGTTGCCATGCATTTGATTATCCTATCCCAATGAGAAACCTCAAATGGGGATTAAAAAATCATCCCCACGGACGACGCCAAATTGTTGTGGTAAAAAAACCAAGGGTACCAATAGTCGTCCGGTTGGTTATAAGACGAACTCGGTTTTAATTTATTTGAAATTTTGGAAACGATTATGTATGAAAGGAAATTTGACACGGCAAATTTAGAGTGGAAAACCCGCTGGAAAATTGAGAAAAAACCACTTGACGAAGTATCAGCTCTTAGCCAATTTCTTAATAGAATAGTTGATCTTACAAATGAGAAGGCTTATGAAATGACGAGGCAAATAAGAAAGCGCTAAGGCATAAACCTGCAGAGTGATTTCGGATCTTGCGCGTCAAAAATGTCATGTTTTATTCCGTCGTCAAGCCTCCTATTTATAGAGTTGAAACCACTTGTAATCCACGCCATGTAACCGCTTTTGACAAGGTCGTTTTTCCATGCTATAAAACATGGCCGGGACCGAAGTGCATTCTGCGTGATTGGGCCTGAAGCGTGGAAGGCGTGGTTAAGCCCGGAGCGCAAGACACGTGAGTTGTAACCGTATGGACCGATCCATCGGATCAGTCCCTAAAGCAATGGGCCATGTGCAATGCTGGCCTTCGGTCTTGTCCACTATGTAATGGGCCTTTATCCAAGTGGGCCTTCGGGTCCAACTATCCTTGTTGGGTCGGATTTCTAGTCGCAGTTTGATCTGGGGCCTTTAGGTTCGGCTTCCGTCAATTGGGCCGATCTGCAATGAGTTGGGCCTTATCTACTTCGGGGTACCAGGTTCTGAAGCTCTCATTAATATGAGTTCAGTCAATAAAAAGAGATTAGTAGATGATGTAAGGCTAAATAGTTGGAGAGTGTGCTTCAGTGTTGCCTGCTCTAAGTTTCAATCTAAATGTTATTGATGTTTTTGAATGAAGTTGTGAAATGAATGTTTACATAAGTCAATAGTTCATCAAATTACATAACTCCTCTCACTTTCATTAATCTTTACAATTACACAATCCTCAATGAACTTGCGATGCATTTACCTTTAAAGAAAATGTCATCCATTAGTAAACATATACATACTTCATTCCACATTGCATTTATGAAAATAAACGAATCAATTCGTGGATATTATTGTGTTTATGTATTTAGTTGAGTTGAGGAAAGTGGATAATTACTTATTCGTAATTCCTTATTCAAAAGTAAATACTACATTTTTTAACGAAAATTATATTTCATATATTTGCTACTTAGTGATAATATTTTAATGTAGAAACTCATATTTATCTAATATTCATACAATGTCTCAAAATGGATCCTTCTAACAAGGTAATCAACTAATTGTTGGAATGTGTCAATTAAATGCATATAATTTTAATATATTAATTGATTGAAGCATTGTGTTTATTTTCACATTTATTTTCTTTTTCTCATTGAAATCATAAAAAATATATCTAATATTTTTTTATTCTATATCTATACAATTACATATGCTTTGAATTTAAATAGAATATTCTAGGTGATTAAATGCAAATAGGGATACGTAAAAATTTATATTCACTTAGGTCATATTATAACATCTTAACATATTGTGATGCAAACAATCCAATCTCACCCCTCCTTTACTATATTTATAAAAGAATGAAGCTCTCATGTTTCTATCGAATTTTCCATTTTCTAAAACGACAAAACCCATTCCCCTTCACGAGCCATTTCATTTTACTGCTACGTGCTGTCCTCTCATTAATAATCAGTTTTCGAGGTAAGCCACGCGTACGAATTCACCATTCAAACAGAAAGCCGTCTGTTCTGTCAATATAAGAGTGTAGTGGAACTTGCAATAAAGCAAAGGAAAGAGTTTTTATTGAAAAATGAGCTACTGTGGATGGCGACGAGGGTGGCGGTAGTGAACAACCACTCTGAGCAAGGGATGAAACTAAAAAACTGCATCAAGACCGTCACGCATGGATACAATCGTTTTTTCTCAGGCTTAGGAGGCGTCTGATCTCCACGTGTTATCCGGCTTCGGTGACACTCTTAGAGGCAGGGATCAGATGCAGCAGCTAGATGAGTCTTTCCTCTACGTCATGTACCTGAGTTGTTGGTGTCCAAATTGATTTCCTCAACTAGGGAAGGGCATGGCAGCAAGTCTGTAAATAATTGACATGTAATTTCTTTCTAGCAATAAGGACAAAACTAGTTCTGCTTTGTGTTTTTAAGTAAATATGATATTGCACTGCACTAATCTCGTATCTATTGGGTTTCAACTAAACCCTAAATAAAAATAGTGTTTTTTTGTTCTAAGACTCAGATCACACTTGAATCTCGGCCAAAGATGTATCTCTTTGACCAATCGCTCATGACCAACAGCCTCGTTCGCCAGCTTACTTGCTTCCTTGCTGTAAAGAATGATCACGATGGAACTTCCAGAAATCCTGGAAGTATATTGGAAGCAGCAGATTATTAGGAAGAAAAAGAGGAAGAACATGAAGAAATAAATCACTTGCGTGATAGAGATAAATATTTGGTAGAGTAGTTATTTTGTTACTGTTTTGTATCTTATATCTATAAATTGGTGTAGCAAATAAAAATAAAAATATACAGAATTCAAACTTTCCAAATACCTTACATGATATCGGAGCCATTTTACCTACATTTCTTACAATCTTCAACACAACAATGAGCACTGGGGAGATTGCTGGAGATTCATCTAGTAGCAATAAGCAGATTATGAACTCCATAAACACTCCTGCCTACGACCCTCTTCGATTGAATGGTAACGAAAACTCTGGACAAGTTATTGTCAACGTACCATTCAATGGACACAACTACCGTGGATGGCGCAATGCCAAGCAACTGGCCTTAGACTCTCGGATGAAAACAAGCTTCATAATAGGAGAAGTGCAACCACCAGGACATACCTCAAATAACTATATGATTTGGAAGTCCGTAGATTCCATTGTGCGAACATGGGTCTTGAACGCCATGACCCCATAAATTGCTGATACTTTTATGTATGCAGTCACTGCGTTTAATCTATGGAAAGACATGGAAGAAAGATATGCAGAAGCAAATAGCCCATTATTTTCAAAAATACAAAAGGAGATAAATTCTCTTTCTCAAGGAAATTTATCAGTGACAATGTATTATACCAAGTTGAGCAAGTTGTCGGAAGAGCTCAACAGGATCCTACCCATTCCTGTGTGCAGATGTAAGGCTGCAGAAGCATGTATTTGCATGATTGGAAAACAATATGATGAAAGGGAGAATTTCATACACATCACGCAATTCTTGAACGAGTTGCTAGATTATTACGAACTAACCGTGAATCAGATCCTGATGATAGAGCCATTGCCTTCCATTGAAAAAGTTTTCGCAATCACAGTGAAAGTCAAACAGCAGTGGGAGAACATGGCAAACAACAATCACTCATCTGAAAATATGGCAATGACGACCAAAGGAGCACATTTTTACACCAAAGGGACCCAAGAAAAGGCTATGAAGGAACAAACAACCTCTGCAGAAATAAAGAAATGCACAAAATGTGGCAAGAACGGATATATTGTGGACAGTTGCTTTTTAATACATGGAATTCCTGACTGGTACAAACAGTTGAAACGCAAACAAGGAAAACAAGTCCCTAAGATATATATATGCTCACATCGCTACCGTTGATGAAACACCACTTGGAGAAACGACTCAACCGCACGAAAATGAAGGAGCAACAAACTTCGTAAATCTTGCAGGTCATGTGGACTTTGTAGGTATATCTTCCTCTACTCAATCTAAATATGTCACACACATAAATACAGGATCATGGATCTTAGATACCGACAGTACCAGCCATATGTGCAATGATCTAAGTCTTTTTACACACCAATGGCCCCTAAGAAAATTATCCCCTGTTATTTTACCGAATGGTTTCACCCAACCTGCTGCCACAATAGGGAATGTTGAGCTTAGTCTCACACTCATCCTAAGAAATGTCATGTTTGTTCCATCATTCAAACTCAATCTCTATCTGTCACAAAGTTAATGCAATCCATATCTCTGCAACTAAATTTTTTGCCTACAAAATGCATTATACAGGACTCGAAGACGAATGAAGTTTTGGATGTCACTCCTCTAAAAGAAAATCTGTATATCCTCAGTAACGAGTCCTTTTGCCCTGATGTAACTCTTGCTCACTCTTCACTGAATATGGCTTTGTCCATGTCCGAGTCAGCCAAAAACTAAGAATCTTTTGTGTTTGAACCTTTTGTAACAACTACTTTTCATTTATGCCATTCTCGTTTAGGTCACCTTTCTTTAAAAGTTATTGAAGTTCTGTTTAAGAAAAAAAATCTCTCCAAAGGATACACTGCTTCCATGTGAAGCATGTCATTTGGGAAAATTGCAAAGGCTTCCTTTTCACAAAAATGCAGTATTGGCCAAAAATGTTTTTGATTTGGTACACATCGATGTATGGGGACCTTACAGAAAACCAAGCCTCTCAGGAGCATGATACGTGCTCACACTCGTCGATGACCACAGTCGAGGAACTTGGACATACCTCATGACTTTCAAAAATCAAACCAAAGACATTCTAGTCACCTTTATCGAAATGATATGTAATCACTTTGATTCCCAAATTAAAACTTTTCGATCTGACAATGGATCTGAATTTGTAAATGAAACATGTCAAGCCCTTTTTCGAAGTCATGGTATTGTCCATCAGAAAAGTTGTGTACACACCCCACAACAAAACGGGGTTGTGGAACCAAAACACAAGCACCTTGTCCAAACGACTCGTACTCTACTTTTTCATGCCTCGCTACCCAACAACTTCTGGGCGGAAGCCTTTCTTACAGCCACCTCTCTCATAAACAGTCTGCCCTCTTCTGTCCTAGATTTTGAAACACCACATTTCCACCTACATGGTAATCATCCAACCTATAATCGCTTTAGAACCTTCGGATGTTTTTGGTACTTATGTGATAACACTCCTCACAAAGGCAAGTTTGCTCCAAGAGGAATTAAAAGTGTTTTTATTGGGTACTCTCATGATCGAAAGGCATTGTATGCTTTGAAATCAAAGAAAATCATTCAAAGTAGAGATGTAAAGTTCATTAAAAACAAATTTCCCTACAAGAAGCAAAACTCCTCTTCTAATCCGAATATATGTATTCCTTGTCCACCGTCATCCCCCTCATTAACAAACACAACCGATCAACCCACAAACCTTTTGAACACTCACTGTCAAACAGAGAATGAACAAGAACAACATTTACTCTATGAAAATACACAATTGATGCCTTCATCTACAATTCTGTTTGATGAAATTCCCATTGATATTTTAAGTCATAAGTCTTCATATTCCAAGGATTTCCCTGAAATTAATACTCCTGTTCCGCAGCCCCATCGCAGCTCTAGATCACACAGAGCACCCATGTGGCACTCTGATTATGTTGCAGCAGCACAATCACTACACAATCCTAAGTTCCAACTCTGTTATAAACCCCTATTTTCAGATGCACATATGGCCTTCCCTTCGGTGGTAGATAAGATTCATGAGCCTCGTACTTATGCAGAGGCAAAACAGTTTGAACATTGGGTTAAGGCGATGGAAAAGGAGCTTGAGGCACTAGAGCATAATCAAACTTGGGAACTTTGTACGCTACCAATTGGGATGAAGTCAATAGGATGCAAGTGGGTATACAAGACTAAGATTAATGCCGATGGGAGCATCGCAAAACACAAAGCCCACCTTGTTGCCAAATGATACAATCAAATAGAGGGTCTTGATTTCAATGATATTTTCTCACCCGTAACCAAACAGGTTACAGTCAGACTCCTTCTAGCCATAGCAGCAACACACCGTTGGGAAATCCATCAACTTGATATCAATAACATGTTTTTGCACGGTTTTCTGGATGAGGAAATATACATGGATGCACCGGATGGCTTACGGAATGTGATGCCAGGAGAGGTTTGTAGACTTAAAAGATCACTCTACGGCCTTAAACAAGCATCGAGACAATGGAATAAGGAACTGACCTAGAAACTTACCTCTTTTGGTTTCTCTCGATCTGCCCATGATCATTGTCTCTTTATCAAAGAACATGACACATATTTCACAGCCCTTGTTGTGTATCTTGGATGATATAGTAGTGACAGGAAACAACATAGATGAGTTGAATGAGATTAAAACATATCTGGACAAATGGTTTTCTATCAAAGATATGGGGAGAGCAAGGTATTTTCTCGGTTTGGAAATTGCATACTCTGATGGAGGACTTTTTGTCAACCAGAGAAATATGCTATGGATATCGTCAAAGATGCTAATCATACAACAACAAAATAAGCAAGAGTCCCTTACCCCCTGGTACCAAATTGACCATGAATGATCCAGAACCCTTGGAAGATCCAAGTAGGTATCGAAGACTTGTCGGACGCCTACTATACCTCGGCTTCTCTCGACCTGATATAGTATACACTACACAACACTTGAGCCAATAAATGAAGCAACTAGGATAGAGTCACTGGCAAGCATCACTACATGTAGTAAGATATATCAAGCAGTGCCAAACATGGGAATCTTTTATTCATCAGAATCCAAATGCACTCTGCAGGCATTCTCTGATGCAGATTGGGGCTCATGTGTAGATACTCGCCGATAATTATCAGCATACAATATTTTGTTCGGAAATTCTCTCATGTCATAGAAAACTAAGAAGCAGGTCACTGTGTCAGGATCTACTACGGAAGCGGAATACCGAAGCCTTGGAGCAACACTTTCTGAACTCAAATGGATTACCTACTTACTAAAGGATTTTAAAATCAATGTAGAACAACCAATTCAAATTTGTTGTGACAATCAGGCGGCCATGCATATAGCATCAAATCCGGTTTTTCACGAACGAACGAAACACCTTGAAGTGGATTGTCATTTGGTGTGTGATCACTGTAATAATGGATTCATAAGACTCGAGCATGTGACATCTCGAAATCAAGCAGCAGATCTCTTCATTAAGGCACTACCTTATGTTAACTTTAGTGCATGTCTTTGACGTCTGAATTGTGTTAGCATGGAAGAAGTTCCAGCGTGCGGAGGGAATGTAAAGAATGATCAAGATGGAACTTCCAGAAATCCTGGAAGTATATTGAAAGCAGCAGATTATCTGGAAGAAAAGGAGGAAGAACATGAAGAAATAAATCACTTGCGTGATAGAGATAAAGATTTGGTAGAGTAGTTATTTTGTTACTGTTTTGTATCTAATGTCTATAAATTGGTGTAGCACATAGAATAAAAATATACAGAATTCAAACTTTCCAAATACTTTACATTGATAATGCAAACTGCAAAGTTGTAGGTTGAGATTGTCGTCCACCTAGCATAAACAGAATACCACAGCCACTGCATTCTACGGCCCATTGAAACCCAGTCTCCTGGAAGCTCAGCTGCTGCATGCTCTCCTCCAAGAGGAGCAAATTGCCCAAAATGCCGATACATAAAACATAATTAACATCACCCCACGACCGGAGTAGTAATTAACATTTACCATAAAGGAAAAACTCATGGCGGCCCCGCTTCTGAATTTGCGAGGTCCCTCGGGATTCTCCATACAATCGTCCCATAGGTTGAAGCACCCCGATAGATATGTACCTTGTTGAGCTGCTACCTAGGAATGCATTGTAATTTGTAATTTGCTACCTAGGAATGCATTACAATTACCTGGGTAGTAGCAGGGAGGCTCTTGGTCTATTTGTCAATGAGGGAGAGAGCTAACTTGAACCCTTCTATATCCACCTCTTCCTTGCTTTCTCCATACACGTCTTTTAGCAAATCAGTTACAACACGGAGTTGTCTGCTCCTCAAATAAAGCTCAACCTGTGGGTACCGAATAACAATATCGTCAATCACGTCTTGGAATTCCTCCTTCGTTAAACTACCAGAGTTGTCCTGTCTGCAGCTTTGAATATCTCTCATATATCCACCTAAAAAAAAGAATCATCTCTTTTGTCATCCATCCCGTTAAAAGAACAGTGAAAGAGTACTGAGTTACCATGATTTTCTTCTGGTCCACGGTGGCGCAGTCACCCATCGCATAAACAAAATCCTCGCATCCCTTCACTCGAAGACATTCATCAGTTGCCAGAATACGCCTGCTTCCCTCCAGTGCAAACCTCTCGAATAAACAATGATTTTTTTCAACTAAAATTTTAAATAAATACCTGACCAATTTGCTTCATAAAGTCCTTCACCACTGGCCGAGTTCCAACTCCCGTTGACCACACAACCATTGCATGAGGAATTATGATATCTTCTCATGTTGCTTTCGCTTTCATGTTGATTCTGTCTTCAACACTCATTACTCTATGTCCAGTTAATACTTCGATACCATCTCGTTGAAATTTCATTTCCACAAATGAGCTAATGCTTTCATCAAATCTATACCAGTAAAAAAACGTATAGATATTGATATCCAGCCTCATAATGAAAAAAAAGATTATTTTTTTTAACCAGCCATCATACGTGTTCAATATATGGTCACTAGATTGTATTATTGTGATTCTCACTAAATTTTTCACCTAAGGGTAGACATGAACAAGATCTTCATAAACGTAATCATGAAGCTCAGCTGCAAATTCTACACATGTTGGTCCTCCACCCACAATCACAAAATGGAGATTAGTCTTTCTTTCTTCATCGGTGAGTCCAAGAAGAACAGCCTTTTCGAAGCAATCTATCACTGTCTTACGAATCACTTGAGCATCCTCCACTTCCTGCAACACAGCTTGATTTACTGACTGCATACATCCTGAAAAAACAAGAGTTTTTGCCTTGAGGAAATGACAATACTCCATTACACCAGGAGTGTCAAATGTGTTAACTTGCGCTCCCATGGCAATTATCAGATAATCGTACTCTAAAGAGAACTCATTGTCCCCGGCTAAATTTCCATCTATGTTGGAGCTACAAAACACTTTTTTAGTAATGTGATCTATTTTTAGGCACTCAACCTCCAAGAACTTGATCAACCCATTCCTCTGTCACCAAGTAAGGAATAATTAACATATTGAATCTGCTAAAATTACCCTATACTACAAAAATGGATAACTTCTTGATTATATTCCTGACAGGCTCAACGATACTTCGTTCCTCGACTGTTCCGCAGGTAACACTAGGTAATAAAGGTGTGAATGCAAAGTAATTCCTTGGAGAAACCACTTGCACATCGTAATTTATATGTCCAGATCTTTGAGGAAGCTAGAAGCAGCCCATCCGGTTCCAAGAACCACAACCTTTTTCTTCGACTTTCGCTTCACTTTTTCACAGGAATCTGCAACTGCTACAAGCCCTGTACCACTGCTAACAGAAAAAACCCATGATTTAATCAAATGATAAGACACCAAATTTATTTTGCTAAATCGGATCAGTATTGGACAACCATATGCTTTGATTTCGAAATCTTGAACAAATTTCTCGTTGATTAGCACATGATTTATTAAATCTAGATCACAGTGAAATGTGAGTTCAAGGGAAAATGATGATCATTGTAGGACTTAGGATTGTTATCAATCTCCATGAAATCTTGCACGAGGAACAATAGTGAAGAAGAGCAAATGATACATAAAATCAAGCAATACGAAACAACGTGATCCCTTCGTTTAATATCTTCAGATTGAAACAATGAAACGATATTAAACTGAAATCAATTGAATACAACCTGAATGTACAAAGAACAATAAGGCTAGCGGTAAAAGAACGAGGATGCCCATGGAGAATCCGGAGGAAAACGAGCAAAAGGGTCTCATTTTTGTTCTAAGTACTCAACCGGGATTGATTTCTCACAAGATTTCAGTTTCAATATAATCAAAGTCGATGGTTACCATCCCAGGCCCTTTACAAATGATCAAATATGGAAAATATATGTTACTATAGTTATTAATGGTCTGTGGCAACCGTTTTTTTGACATAAACCATGATTAAATTTCATAAACAATGATCAAAAAATATGTGAAGGCTTATTACACGGTATGCGCATTTTAATAATTCAAGATCATTCGAAAAAAATATAATGCTTCATCAATGTATCACGGTCTCAGAGCGAGGAAGCAGATGACAAACACCTTTTCATCTCCAACTCTTTGTATTCTTCAAATCAACGTTCATAGAAACAAACTGAAATGTGTATTAAATACACTAAATATGAAAGCAATGTTAAATATTTGTTCTTAAGAATCAAATTTAAATGAGTAAAGCTTATCGCACGTTGCATTGACGATGAAATTAATAACAATTAAGTGAATTGGATACCCTACATGATACAATAGCACAAACTATTCTCTCTATATAAATTACATTTTAATCCATAGTACTGCACTTTTATATAATAGAAAATGCATCACTAAGGTGGATGGAGTTCCTATGCACTTCACCCCAAGAGAAAAGAGAATTGGGATTAGAGAGAGAGAAAAGTCTTATACATAAAATATAAGAATAATTATCGGGCGACGCGGAAATTTGGTCCTCGTAGTTTCCCATTTTGGTAATTTTGGTCCTCATACTTTGACAATTATGGCAGATTAAGTCCCTTAACTTTATGCATGACAAAATTAATCATTTGACACATTTGGAAAATTAGGTCTTTTAAGTTTTATGTATATGACAAATATGGTCCCCGAAGTTTGTAATTTGTAATTTGTCATTTTCATTTTTATATATTACGGAGACTAATTTTGCCACTACGATCAAACTACGGGGACCGTTTTTGTTCGATTTCATTTGGAGGACTAAATGAAATTTGAGAACTGATTTTACCAAATGTTACAAAATAGGAGGATCGATTTTGCCAAATGTCCAAAATCTGAGGACTTAAAATGCCAAAATAAACTTTAGGGACTAAATTTGCCAAAATGATCAAACTACGAGAACCAAAAACACCATTTTATCAATAATTATAAGTAGTATTCTAATGAAAATTTAACATTTTAAATACCTTATATAACAATTCCCGCATATGTCTAGTAGAGATTTTGAGCTCAATCATATGAACATAAACACATCGAATTTTTGTCTTTTAATTATGTGCCAAACCTAAATGATTGAGATCAATCACATGTACACGATGAAACATTTAGCTTCTACCATTGAACATTCTTGTGAAATAATGTTCATCAATCACATTTATATATCAAACCATCAGTATTAAATGGAGTTTTCGCTAAGGCCGTGCATGTGCCCATACTTTCATAAATGCCCTAAACACCTACAAAGTTTCATAAGAGACGTCTTACACGACGTTCACATAGATGATCTCATTAAGTATGTATTGTAATCGACACACTATCCTAAAAGAAAATAAAAATAATTAAATAATCAAACTCAAAAAAGATGAATTAAAAGTATCTCATACTAAAACACTTTATTAATACTATTTAACTTACTTATTAGGATCAATAGAGATTTAGTTATTACTCATATGAACTTATTTTATAGGATTTCCAATCACATAAATTGGATTTTCATCACAATTGAATATCAATTGACGCTAATTACATTCTTTTGATGTCAGAGTAATTTGTTTTCTTTCTAATTGTTTAGTGAGAGTATCAATAAAGTTCACTTCTTGCTCAATAAATCAATGGAAATAATTCAATTTCTCAACATCATACTTACAATGCTATACCTTAATCTAAAATGTATGTTTTTATAATTTATAATTTATTCTTAATAATTCTTATTATCGATTTGCAATCTCAAAAAATAGACATAGAAAGTATTGGTTTTAACTCTTAAAGGATCTATGCCAATAAGTTTTTTCTACAACTCAGCATTACCACTAGCTAGATCTAGAGCAACAAACTCTGATTTCATTAAGAATTTGACAATGATAGTTTGCTTGGAGAATTTCCATGTTATGCACCACCACCCAATGTGAATATGAATCCACATGTAAATTTGATCTCATCTGAATAAGAAATCATGTTCAAATAGAAGTACAATTATAGTTGGAAATCTACCATTTTGTATACCAATGTTCATGCACAACTCAAATATTTCATTATCAGTTCTTTTGATATGGACGTATTTATCCACACTAATCGATGAATATCATATCATTAATTACACAATATCAAACTTCCCGTACACTATTTAGGTGATTGTTTCCTTAAATACAATTTGATTATATGCACATTTTTTTCTTAACCGAGAACTACACACCTCTCATGATTAGTCTGGTAGACTTATTCAATAAGATCAATATTTAGAAATTTGTCTTGATATCTATCTAATAAATGAGAAGGATATAGATATAAGGTAGTACAATTAAAACACAGAGAGAAGAGATTCTAGTTATTCGAGCTAAAGTAACGAAATAATAAACATTTAATATTTGTTACCAACCAACTTGGCTCCTAGAGGCATGTCATCTATATCTCATATCATACTTTCTATTGTTTTACATAACCAGATTTATCTTGTGGAGATAAATTAAGTTAGAATATGCATCAAAGACGCACATGTTTTTATGTAGATAACCCAAAAGAAGGGGAAAAGAACAATGATGTGAAAATTTTTTTTGATGGATGTACTAAAAATAATCCAAAAAATATGGCAAAGGTGATACATGCAAAAGATAAATGGCAAAGTTACACAAGTTCAAAAACTCCAGAAGGTCATTTGATCACTCGTCCGAAGAAGATCCCAATCGTGAAAAGAAGATCAGACTCGATAGAAGAAGACTCATTCTATCTTCATGATATTATATTTATCGATCCTACCAAGCGTCTTTTCTAATTCTACATTCATCGCCACTGTTAGTCGTTAAATATACTAAATTTGGTAATTTACTCCATGTAACGACCTGCCTCCTACACGCACCATATTGCCCCACTTTGGATTACGCTAACCTAGTCATCGCAACTTTATTTTTCCGTAGCAATAAACTTTCAAGTGGGTCACCCATCATGGCTCTACTGCAGGGTGAGCACGCTTAAATTCTAGATTCCACTAGATCATGCCACTTTGCTAGAGAAAAGACTTTGTGTAAGTCATGGGTGAAATATTATAATTAACATAAGATAATTCGCCGTCTATAGTCGATAATTCGCAACTCCGAAGTGTAATGACCGATAAATCGAGTTTCCAATTGTGAGAAGCATATTCCAAAGGACAATAGGACCGAAAGGTAATGCGGGATGTCAGATTCTAACAGGCTATTACGATTGAAATATAGGTAGGAATGAAAGGATGCATAGAAGGAGAGACAAAGTTGCAATTAGGCAAAAGAAGCCCTCTAAATATAGGCTAGTAGGGTGAAGGGAAGCATTTTTGACACCTAAGGCGTGCCGCAATTATGTTTCCCTTAAAAGGATCAAACTTAGGTAGTGATCGAAGTATGACATGAACAAGAAGTCCTTCGGAGATCACGATCTCCACGGTCTTCAATTGTGCAGCCATGTCACTCATTTTCATAATGTGACGTCGAATTCCTTCATTTCCATTATACTTTAGGGTAAAAAACATCGTCACATGAGTTATCGTAAGACCTTTGAAGATGATTGCAATTTCTCAGCAAGGGGAATTGTTTGACATTATCCTTTTGAGGTAAACTTCCCCGAATATCAGGAATTATGGAATTTTTTATCATCATAAGGACAGTCTATTAGAATGCTCCTAGAGTTCATAAGACGCAGGACATTCTGGTGTATCACCATTGAAAGACATTGGTGGATCATCGACGTGTAAGGCATAGTCCAAAACCATAATACCCCAAACTAGGAACAATTGTTTTATTCCATCTTCCAAAATTATTGTTGAAGCGCAATAAAAGTGGTTCAATGGAAGAAAGCTGGTTCAAAACATCGACTGATAAAAATAGTATCACACATACATAACTACAAAAAAAGAAGCAATCATTAGTACTTCTGATCATAAAATTAAATACATGTAAGTTGGAAGAAAACGTAAGCTTTCGTATGAGAATAGACCACATCATAATGTTTTAACAAATGATTTTCTCAAATAACAACATAAGCGAAATGAATCATTGTTGGGAAGAATCATTTCATAGTATTCAATAAACATCAAAATTAATGAATTTTTGTTGGGCCAAACATCAATTCTCAAGTTATATTATATACTTAAGTGTTCTTATTGAATTCTTATTTATCAATTCAAACAATCTTCCGTTGGGCCGATTGCTAAATCAACAATTAGATCAACAAGATTTGTATCTATATAAAGACAAAAGTGATACATCATAACACTATAAGCAGACATCTTGGAGGGCAATATAACACCCAATATGTCAGGTAGTCAAAGTTTCGAGTCCTACCAGCACGAATATTTTGAAGGATAAAATCTAACTTTCAAATTGTCTCAACCCAAAAAAATAGATTGGTCATTCCGAATGATCCACGATTGCACAAAATCAGAATGTACATCCATAATGAATCAATACTTATGTCACAACACATTAATTGGATTATGCTAATGAGTTGGTCAATGCATAATATGCCTTAACATAATAGCCCAAGACCATGTAGGCCTAGTGTAGGAAATGCTATGTGGATGCAGTGGCACATGACATCCATACAATATGTGGTGTTAAAATGTCACGAAAATCGAAGGACATGTTACGACGCTAGCAAGGTTGCGTACCAGGTTTTAAATTCGGGACAATCAAAATTCATGAAGAATACAATGTGGATAAACAAAATCCGTGAGCAATTCCACACTTGGTAGGAAATCTAAAACCACAAAATTCAACGAAAGTTGTGTATTCTGTCAACGAGAGTCTCTGATACCACAATATTGGGAGTCGAAGGCTGGAAATACGGAGTCTAACTCCTAGAACCTTAGGATTAGGTAACGGGCGGAAAATGGCGACTTGGGTCCCCAAAGTTTGGATAATTTGGTAATTTTGGTCCCCAAAGTTTCAGTGGCAAAAACAGTCCCCAAAGTTTGGATGATTTGGCAATTTTGGTCCCCAAAGTTGCGTATTTTAGCAAAATACGTCCCCAAAGTGTGCGAATTGTGGCAAATTAGGTCCCCGGACGAAAATTAATTTGGGGACCAAAATTGCCAAAATTCGCAAACTTTGGGGACGTATTTTGCTAAAATACGCAACTTTGGGGACCAAAATTGCCAAATCATCCAAACTTTGGGGACTGTTTTTGCCACTGAAACTTTGGGGACCAAAATTACCAAATTATCCAAACTTTGGGGACCCAAGTCGCCATTTTCCGCCCGTTACCTAATCCTAAGGTTCTAGGAGTTAGACTCCGTATTTCCAGCCTTCGACTCCCAATATTGTGGTATCAGAGACTCTCGTTGACAGAATACACAACTTTCGTTGAATTTTGTGGTTTTAGATTTCCTACCAAGTGTGGAATTGCTCACGGATTTTGTTTATCCACATTGTATTCTTCATGAATTTTGATTGTCCCGAATTTAAAACCTGGTACGCAACCTTGCTAGCGTCGTAACATGTCCTTCGATTTTCGTGACATTTTAACACCACATATTGTATGGATGTCATGTGCCACTGCATCCACATAGCATTTCCTACACTAGGCCTACATGGTCTTGGGCTATTATGTTAAGGCATATTATGCATTGACCAACTCATTAGCATAATCCAATTAATGTGTTGTGACATAAGTATTGATTCATTATGGATGTACATTCTGATTTTGTGCAATCGTGGATCATTCGGAATGACCAATCTATTTTTTTGGGTTGAGACAATTTGAAAGTTAGATTTTATCCTTCAAAATATTCGTGCTGGTAGGACTCGAAACTTTGACTACCTGACATATTGGGTGTTATATTGCCCTCCAAGATGTCTGCTTATAGTGTTATGATGTATCACTTTTGTCTTTATATAGATACAAATCTTGTTGATCTAATTGTTGATTTAGCAATCGGCCCAACGGAAGATTGTTTGAATTGATAAATAAGAATTCAATAAGAACACTTAAGTATATAATATAACTTGAGAATTGATGTTTGGCCCAACAAAAATTCATTAATTTTGATGTTTATTGAATACTATGAAATGATTCTTCCCAACAATGATTCATTTCGCTTATGTTGTTATTTGAGAAAATCATTTGTTAAAACATTATGATGTGGTCTATTCTCATACGAAAGCTTACGTTTTCTTCCAACTTACATGTATTTAATTTTATGATCAGAAGTACTAATGATTGCTTCTTTTTTTGTAGTTATGTATGTGTGATACTATTTTTATCAGTCGATGTTTTGAACCAGCTTTCTTCCATTGAACCACTTTTATTGCGCTTCAACAATAATTTTGGAAGATGGAATAAAACAATTGTTCCTAGTTTGGGGTGTTATGGTTTTGGACTATGCCTTACACGTCGATGATCCACCAATGTCTTTCAATGGTGATACACCAGAATGTCCTGCGTCTTATGAACTCTAGGAGCATTCTAATAGACTGTCCTTATGATGATAAAAAATTCNTATTATACTATCCACCATATAGATACAATAGATATTATGATTAGAAAATCAGAGTCATGTCTATATATATAAGACCTCTATGTATATTATTATCAAGAAATCAAAAACTCTTAAAAGAGATACTCCATTTCCCAAATTTCTTCTTTGCTGCAAATTCTTCAGCTGCTATTGCAGAAAGTGGATCCACCTTTTCTCCTTATATGATCCTTGTCGTTAATGATCACTGATCAATGTTTATGGTGCAGTGTCATACTGGATGAGGTAGACATACTGTATAATGATGAGGACTTCGAACAGGTATTACAAAGTCTAATATACTCAGCTCCAATGACAACCCAGTATCTATTTGTTACCGCCACATTACCTCTAGACATATATAACAAACTAGTTGAAGTTTTCCCTGATTGTCAACTGATCATGGGACCTGGTATTCATTGCACAAGTCCAGGACTAGAAGAGGTATGAATGAATGTCTTTAAATTTCCGAATATAGATTCCTGAATCAGTTTACTTTCTAGATCCTCATAGATTGCAGTGGAGAAGACGAAGCTGAAAAAACTCTTGACTCGGCCTTTCTCAACAAGAAAAATGCTTTGCTGAGGCTTGTTGAGTCAACTCCAGTTTTGAAGACAATCGTCTTCTGTAATAAGGTTGTCACTTAAATCACTTCGTTGAATCATCTCTTTGATTCTTAGATATTTACGCATATGCAGATAGAGACATGCAGAAAAGTTGAAAATACATTAAAACGATTTGATAGAAAAGAAACATGTGTAAGAGTTCTACCATTTCATGCTGCTTTGGATCAAGAATCTAGGGCCGCAAATTTACAAGAATTTCATAGCATTCCATCAAGAAATACATCCATGTTCCTTATCAGTACAGATAGGTATATCTCCTGTCAAGTGAACCTTTCTTTCTGTATATTTATTGGAATTATGTGCAATTTGTAGGGCTTCCCGAGGTATAGACTTTGCAGGGGTCGATCATGTGGTCCTCTTTGATTTCCCCCGGTATCCAAGTGAATATGTACGACGTGTTGGACGAACTGCAAGAGGTGCGAAAGGTAAGGGAACAGCCTACATTTTTTGTGTTGGAAAACAAGTATCACTTGCAAGAAGGATAATCCAAAGAAACATAAGAGGCCACCCATTGCATGACTTGCCTTCAACATGTGAAACGATGAAGTAAGACAGCCTGTTGCATTACACTAATCTCATCCAACATAACCAATTTAATTCTTGTAATAACAATTCAATGGATTATATTTCTATTTTTCTTTAAGTTGAGAAAGCAATCTCTTCAGGTTATTCCTCCCAAATGACATCGGCTTTCTTTGTTGATAATGTGTGTTCATCAAATTGATATATTTTTATATATATAAAAAACTAAAATAAAATTATGGTACATTTATCTTTAACAAATTATGATTTTATTGTAACTTCAAAAATTAGATATGATATTGTGATTGTGAAATAATTAATTAAATTTTATATTCAATAACTAAGATATAAAATATACTAATTATATATATATATATTATTATTATTAGGGATTTCAATTGGATGGGTTAATAATGTGACCTAATCCAACCCACCCAAATGTTTTGTATTTGATTTAAGGTTTTATATTTCGTTTAGATTTGGTCCGATACTATATAATTCAATATGTGAGGTTTGATTTTGGGTTGAATCTCCAAAACAAAACAATCAATTTGGCCCAAAATTAAATATATTTGTATTTAATATAAATGAACTAAAAATTTAGAATTCAAAAGACACCATCCAATATTATTTAAGGGTTTCTTCACGAAATGGGGTATTGAGGGTGACATGAGTAGGAAAGTTGAGCCCAACTAATGTGGGGTCATTCAAGGTATTGGTGAAAATTGTAATTTTAGCATACAAGCTAGAACTTCCCAAGGAGATGGGCGGGATGGACAATGTCTTACATACGTCACAATTAAGAAAATTTTAACCAAGGGCATACAAAGAAGTGTGATAGAACCATTAGAAATAACACAAGAGGTCACATAGGAGAAGGTACTAGTAAAGATCTTAGAAGAGCATAGAGGAAGATAAGGAACATAGTGGTTACTATAACGAAGATGCAATTGTCGAACCAAGGATAGGAAGAATCCATAGGAAGTCGAAAGAGAGGTGATAGAGAGTGCACCTCACGTAATGGATGAGTATATACACGAGTTTCGAGACAAAACATCGAATAAGGTGGGGGAGTATGTGACGACCAAAATGTTTTCCCAATGACAATGAGGTTAGAAGGTTAGTTGGGACTTTTTGGAGTTCATGTATGACATGCTACTTCGCTTATATATATTTGTTTCTTTCGTGAATGACTAGATCTTTAAACCTTGATATAACATTATTGGAGTCAGATAAAGTGTGATAGGAGTTTTTCGTTTGAATCCTAAATCAGTGAGAAATTTTCTGATCCAAAAAGCATTGTTAGGCATGAGCTACTGCTACGTATCTAGCTGATGTGGTTGATTGAGCTATGTTTGATTTATTTCTTAGAGTCATAATTAACTCAATCATCTCCTAAATAAAACACATGGGTTGTGCTTTTGAAATCATTTGATCCGGCAAAATCGACATCTAGGTAGCTTTAAATAATGATTTTCATTACTCTTCGTAATAAAAGTAATTAAGTGATGTTTCAACAATGTATATTATAATCCTTTTATGTTGGTTCATGCATGACCCAACACTTTGTACATTTTAGTCTTGTATTTTGAAATATATTAAGCATCCAATACGATTGTGGATAATGTAGTGCCATTTTTCACTTTCTACCTTTAGAAAATCCATTAATTTTGGACCACGAAGTGATGGAGTAACAGTATTGTTAAGGGTAAAAAATGATGCTCCTTAATATTATGATATATATTGTGTGAGAACTACTGATAACCGATTGGCGTAACAGAAAACCCCAAGAATTATACGTCGTGTTAAGAGTAAAAATCTATTCTATTATATTTTGTGGATTAGGTGAAGATACCGCTGGTATTCGGTTGCCGTAATGAAAGGAAAACAAGAAATTATACGTGGGAAACCCGAGAACCGGGAGGAAAACCTACGAGGCACCAAACCCATGAAGAATTCACTATAAGCTTCGAATCAAGAACACTCCAGAGAGCTTGTCCTTTATCAACATTTCCAGCCTCCCTTTTATAGAGTCATTCTACATATTTTAATTGTACATAATCTAATCGTAATCTTATATGATCACATCGCAACCGCCTCGAGCTGATTATTGAGACTTTTGGGCACGCCGAAGCCGCACACCGCCGCCTGGAGTAATGGCACAGCTTTCGTTTACATTTCTTCCTGAAGATGTCGATCGCAAACCTGTCTTTCCGATCACAACAATTCGTTGTCGATCCTGCATCGCTCCATATGACACCGATCGTGTAATGACCCAGGAAAACGGCACAAAGAGAGAATTTGGACAGATCGGACATACTAACCGGTCCTGACCGGCTGTCATAAATCGTGTATTAACATTAGCCCCTCAACTTCAATCGATCGTCATAGTCGAACGTCGCAGGAAGTTGACATTGTCGTGACTTATACACATCCACAAATCGCCAATAATTATCCTGATCGACGCGTGTGCTTTTAAATTCTAACATCCTATTCAACATGTCAGATCTGTTCATCTTGAAAACCGTGCGGAAGCCAGAAAGTCGCAATGTGGGTCGTCCATGTGGCACAATCCTGAGCGTTGCTCTCAAACAAAACCCTCGTCATCGTCGTCATTTCCAATCGTGCTTACGAAAACACTTCTGTTCTCTGTTTCCAGGCGATTTTCTGCAATCAATCAACTCCGGCGACTACTCTTTTCTACCCATAATCATACAGGTTTATCTTGTTTTCCATGCTTGTACGATCTGTAATTCGATTTTACTCCCTTTTCGCGATCAAAACGTGATTTTTCCTACTATCCCATCGAGTTTCTTCGATTTTCTTAGGTTTCCAGCAGGTTCACACATCTTGTTTTGTGGGTATTTAATTTATGACGCCTAACCTTACTTGCAGATGGCTCCATCTCTGAATCTTGACAGAGTTCGTGAGAAATTTGGCTTTCCTGAAGAATATCAACTGGAAATCGGCGAGCTTGGTTCTGAGCCTTGGCCCGCTGCGGACGATTGTCACTGGACAATGCCATACCAGTGACGATCTCTGATTTGAAGAATGGATTGAGGTTTCCCCTCCATCCATTCTTCGCTGAACTACTGTGGGCCCTAGCGATGCCCATTTTTGCTCTGATGCCAAGCAGTTACTTGGTAATCATCATTTTCCTCCATTACTACGACGCTGCTAACATGGCCCCGACCGTCACTAACTTCCTGATGATCTACAAGGTGATGTGGCGATCGGGCACCACGTTTTTTCCCAACGTAAGCTGTGGTACTTCTCCAGCAGAGGTAAAAACAATGATCTTGTCGAGCGACCCGATTCGCAACACGACTGGTACAACTCTTTCGTTTGGGTCGGGATTCAAGATGATAACCTTGAATTCCCTCTCCAAGTATCGTCTGCTACATGAAAATTCATGGTCGACGGTGAAGAAACGATTCTAACTGCCGATCAGCTGAAGAATTTGCCTGCTCTGATGGAAAACTTTCCGGAAAAAGACGATCGTCTTAACTGAAAGGTATTATTTGCAGAGGATAATCTTTCCCGCCTGCGCATAACAGGTCAATCGATGAGCGATCGCATGAGTCGGCCCTGGGATCAACCATCATCTCCTCCCAAAGAACGTAAGCTTAGTTTTATAGTTTTTCCTTTCCTTTCAACCATAATTACTGCATTTTGTACTCCACATTTCAGCTTCTTCCTCTAAACTTTCTTCCGGAGGGAAACTGAAGAGGAAACAAGAGATGATTGCCAAAGCATTGCAGACGAAGGCCAAAAAGGCGAAGGTAATCGTACTTTTGCTCATTCAACATCCCACCTTTGTCTCATATTTTCCATATATTCGCAGGTTTCCGCATCTAAAAGGAAATCATCGCCATCTCCCCCTTCATCACCCCTCAAAATAACTGCGGGAAAGGATGCTTCTGAAGCGGCAAAAGCATCACGATCGGTTGATGACGTCGAAAGGTCACCACCCAACCATTTGTCGATCATCGCTATTGCGATGGAATCCCTCGGTGAAAGGGTAAACCAATTCTTTGACGATCTAACACTTGAAAGTTGTTTTAGGATCGTAGGTTGGACTGCTGAACTTCGCTTACGCTTCAATGAATTTCTGCAGGCTGAGCAAGACCAACTGATCGACTATACGAGGGAATCTCCTATGAGGTCGCAAACAACCCCAATGATTGACCTTCCTCCTCATCCAGTCCAAACTCAGATGGCGAACGAAGCTGCAGCACCTTCGGAAGCCAGTTCGTCATCTGAAAGCCAGAGTTTTCCTTCATGGTTTGCTGAATTTCAAAGCAAAAACATGGAGGATAACTTCATTTTTCCGCCACCGGTCGGCAGCGACGCTATGAAACGTCAGAATATTTCTTTGGCTGTGGGGACGCTCGCCAGTACTCACATTGACGAGATGATGGCGGTCGGCACACTATCGACCGACCCACAAATTTTACTTGGTATAGCGGCGATCGCCCTTCGTGAGGTATTTTAAATAACGTTATTTAAATGTTCCATACTAATTATTGCTAATCCAATCCATTTGTTTACAATCGCAGACATCGAAGGAAATGTTGTTTTTGTATCATTAGACAACACGCTATTTAAAGGCGGTCGCACTTTTGCGGAAGAAACTTTCTAAGGAAAATGATCTAGCCGCAGAAGACAGAAACAAAATTGCTAGGCTAGAGGGGGAGCTAGCCGAAGCAAGACGTCAAGCCCAAGAACTCCCCCACATTTAGGAAGAAAACAATACTTTGAGGAACAGAGTGGATGTGATCACTAAGGAATTATCCCGTTTGGCCAAAGAGATCCAGGCAGAAATGAAAAAGAGAGCCGAGGCTGAAGTCCAGCGCGACCTCTTTGAAGTCAAGCTTGTGGTCGAACGGAAAAATGTCGATCTGACATCAACCGCACTTAAATATGATGAGGAGGAATATCGCCACAGTATAATGGTCCAATAAGAAAAGGTTCAACATTTGATGAACTCTACAGATGGCATTCTCCAGGATATCAACAAGAAGTGCTCAGATTATGACGGTCGGATGTCCGCTCTTCAACAAACGATCGACAAACATAAAGAAGACATGTCGTCATTTTTGGATCGGTTCGTGGTCTCGCCAACATTCAAAACCTTGGCGACGACTTACTCACTTGGATTGGTGGAGGAGCAAACGACGCTCATAAAGCAACAAATCGTCAACATCTTTAAACTCAACCCTAACTGCGAGGAATGGGAGTGTGTGGATCCACTTAATTTTAATGGGAACTTTACTCCTCGCTCGCTCATTGAGCCGGAGGATACTGATCCAGTGTAACGACCGTAAACCAGCCCTAACGATTTCTATGCGCAAGCGAAATGAAAATGAGCATTTTAATTAAAACATAATTCGAAACCGGGAATACCATCGTTTTTTCAATATACAACTAGGTAATAACAACCAAAACGAAAATCAAAAGGGTAACTCGTACAGCGGACGATCGACGACCTCAGTTCCAATGCCACCTAAGTCTCCGGTCCTCCTCCTACAAAATCTGTAAAACGGTCATAGTCTATTAAAAGAAACTTCTGTATAATGTATTTAAACTCGCAAGATTTTATCCATTTTCCTTTCCTTCTTTTATTTTACTTATTCACTTATCTTTTCCTCTCCTCTCTATATTCTTTCTCCCTACTCTTTTACGTTTTCTACTGTGGTCGGTATATACATGCCGACGACATGTCCCGCCCAAACCAACCGTTAGCTATTAGCTGGCTCGACGAGACTATATGCTTCCCTTCTCCGGTCAGGGTTCGGGCGCTACCCCGTCCTACCCGGTTCCGTTCGGCTCTGTAATGCGCACAATTCTGTTCCGGGGAACTCAAGTNGAATGATAGTCAGCATATCGAAACATAAGATCGGTCCTAACATAAGACGTATTATGAGCCAAGCTTAGCCAGCAAAACCTAAGGGACTTTATTAGAACCAAGGTTCGGCGAAAGCTCGTAAAAACTCATAGTTAACGCAGACTGCACCTATTCAGCTGAGTAATGATTCCAAGGACGGAATAAGAGTGACTCATACACCATGTAAAACGACTGATCCAATCAAAGTTGACCTAAATAAACTAAATATAACGTCTGGGGACCGATGGTTGACACCCTGTAAGTGTCCCCGATCTTATACTTGTTAGTTTATTCAGAAGTTAAGATAAAACAGCTTCGTTAAGATAAAACTTATTAGTTTATTCAGAAGTTCGTTATATCACTTCGTTTCGACAATTAAAATAATCAAAGTGGAAGAAAAAAGTCTTTATATTAAGAAGTGCGGCAGATACAGAATGATAACTAAATCTAACTAATCTGTCCTTCTTCTTTGTCTTCCGCTTCAGGCTCCTGGGGTTCTGTCCGGGCCGCGAGTTGCTTCAACTCTTCCTCTTGATCGGCCACCTTCTGGTTGACCGCTTTCTCCATCTCTTCAAAGAGAAAGAAGAAGGGGTCTTCTTCCAGCACAGGTTCTTCCAAGGTTGGAATAACCTGAAACTTGCCATCTCTTTCAAGTGGCTCGATCATCTTCCAGCGCTCGTCCGAAGGGGAAAGCCCGAACGTCTGGATAACTTGCTCTCGCATGTTATCCAGATATTTCGCAGTGTAAACCCCATGAATGTTATCCGCTAAAGCGAATAACAACGGGGACTGAGCGAACCCCAGGACTGCTTCCCAAACCGAACCTTCGGTCGTGGTGCGGGCCCTCGTCAACTCTTCCTCCAAGGCCGTCTTCTCTTCTTGGGCCCGAAGAAGAAGCTCATTCAGCTTATTCCTCTTCTCCTGGGCCCGACCTTGGACTTGGTTGATTTCTTCGTCTTTGGCCCGCAACTAGGCCTCCAGGTCGTCTATTCGCCTCTGAGCCGTTTCCCCCACCTTCTCCAGCTCAGAGACTTTATCTGCTAAAAGTGAGACCTCCGTCCCTGCTCTTAGCAGCTCACTGTCCAATCGGTCATGGTCCTCCCGTACCGTGACCAACTCCCCATGCTTGATCTCAACTTGCCTTTTCGCATGGTCAAGTTGGTCTTGGACTTTTTGGGACACAACGCTATCACCTTGGCATTTCTCCATGGTAATAGCGGTTGTGAAAGCTTTCATCAACACCTGCAAAAGACCACACATTGTTAAAAATGAAGCTTCAGGCCTCCATGTTAAGCCAAAGTTACCTTGGATGTGAGGTCGAGGAAGCTTTCCATAATATCTTCCCCAGATACGTCCGCGTGGACGTTATCTTGGTTCTGCTCCCCGAAAAGGCAGAAGTCTTTTACGAAGGCACTCCGCCAGGAGGATAACTTCCTCCCCTTGCTGAACCTGTCCAACAGGCCCAGGGCAACTCCCCAGTCGGAGTTGGTCTTCGGGCCCTGTGCAGACTCCTTCAGGACGATCCCCTTAGTGGGGACCGGAGCGCTGCCCCTTTCTTCAGCCTCTTCGGCTCCTGCGGGGCTTAATAAAAGAGGCGTTACCGATTTGATAGAGGCTGGATAAGCTCAACGAACGAATCCGAGCCTTTATCACCTCCTCTACCACTCCAAATACCCCAAACGCCGGCCCTTCTCCGCTTGACGACTGCCCAGTGCAGCGAAGGGTTAACGTGCCCGCGCCGGTTGTTTGGATCGGGGGGTCCCCGGACCCCGAAGGGACCAGCGTACCCCCCGTTGCTGATTCACTTGCTCCAGCGCTACCCGATGTTTCCCTTTGTCCCTCAGAATGACGGACCGAAGCAGCTGCCATACGTTTAAAACGTGTGCTCGGCATCGTCTCAGTTGAATCTGCAAAACAAATACATAAGGATCAGGAAAGATTAAAATGTAAACACTATTTCATACCCGATCCTTCTGATGGATCTGAATCTGAACTAGAAGATAAAACCCCCTTCGGGGCTGGGGCNTTCTTTATTAACCCAATCCCATTCCCTAAGTCTGAACCTTCCCTTACTATATTGTGTTCACTCCGCTTACCGTTGCTTTCGCTTGCTATAGTCTTTCCGCGCTTTCCTGCATTTCGTAATACGTTTTAGTTACTCGAATTTCGACGTTATTATCCTATTGTTAACTATGTGGTTACCGTAGACCTTACGTGTTCCGTTCCTCTTACGATCCGACGTCGAGACGCGACGAAAACACCTAAATTTAGAATTTCCTCGAAATTCGCGATAATTCTATGTTGAAATATGAAATCCGCGATAATTTACACCTGTTTCATTTTCGCGACAATTTCCTCTTCACGTGAAATCCGCGACAATTTCCTTCACAAAATTTTTCGCGATAAAAATGCATGCAGTCCAAAATTCCGCGATAATTTCCTTCTTCGCGGGAGTTTTCGAATTTTCGGGTCTTAATGATGATTAGCTCGTTTTTGGGCCTCCTCACCCCTATTTATAGACATCCTAACTTTTCTAATTCACATTTTGACCCCTCCTTCCTTTACTTTTGACCCCTCTTTTATCTTTTTCTTTACTTTTCTATTCTTCGTTCCCTTTTACGTTCTTTCGTTCCCGTATCTCTCATTATCTCTCGTCTAGAATTTACCGTTACATTCCCTACTATTTGTTTCGACATACCTTTTTCTCGGCTATTACACGTTCGGCTTAAGCTGAGGGCTGGGGAGAACCTTCTCCACGGGAACGGCTCCCTACATCAACAAAGTAATAGTCTCAGTGTTAATAAAAGAGGTGTTACCGATTTGATAGAGGCTAGATAAGCTCAAAGAACGAATCCAAGCCTTTATCACCTCCTCTACCACTCCAAATACCCGAAACGCAGGCCCTTCTCCGCTTGAAGACTACCCAGTGCAGCGAAGGGTTAGCGTGCCCGCACCGGTTATTTGGATCGGGGGGTCCCCGGACCCCGAAAGGCACCAGCGTACCCCCCGTTGCTGATTCACTTGCTCCAGCGCTGCCCGATGTTTCCCTTTGTCCCTCAGAAGGACGGACCGAAGTAGCTGGCATACGTTTAAAACGTGAGCTCAGCATCGTCTCAGTTGAATCTGCAAAACAAATACATAAGGATCAGGAAAGATTAAAATGTAAACACTATTTCATACCCGATCATTCTGATGGATCTGAATCTGAACTAGAAGATAAAACCCCCTTCGGGGATGGGGCTCCGGTCATACCCGCAACACCCATCTCTATTAACCTTCTCTCCCGAAGCAGATCTATTCGTTTAAGGCGTGCTTCGGAAGGGGGGAACATCGCAAGTGTATTTGCGGTGTCCGTGCGGGAGGGGTTGAACCTGCTTCGGTCCAACTGACCTATGCGTGGGTGAGTTATGCGTGGCCATACTTTCAACAGATCCTCTTTCGGAACTGTCATCCACACATAACAAGCCTCACACGCATGGAGAGACTCTTCTTTATCAACAATTGCGCACTCTTTGGTGCGCACCGCTATGTAATACAACTTACGACATCCCAACAGACCCTTCCCCTTTCGGGACCCAACCAAGAACAGGTTAAAGAAGTGTTTCAAGGTTGGGGCCCGATTCTGTTGGTGACAATAAAAAATGAACGCTATAATATACACGTAACTGCCCGGGAATAACGCAAAAGTGGGGCAGTGGATTTCTTTAAGCACGGCCGCTACAAAAGGATGTAGCGGAAAACGGAGCCCGCACTTTAAAGAGGCGTAACTAACCGGAATAGCAGACGCCGGCACATTCATTTCTGCAGGAAGGAAACAGGGAATATCTTCCCGTCCCTTCCAAATAGAGTAATGTGCCGGGATTGAAAACCTAGACCTAAACTCCTCAATGTCTAACTCAGACATAGAAGGATAACGCATTTTGTGAGGAGCCATGAAAATATACCTTAGAAAAGCGGATTGGAAGAGGGTTGGACGAAAGATCGATTAAGGGCACAAGAACTCGCTGCGATTTCTCCTTCGCGATAATGACGGTGAAGAGAAACAGTGCCCAGAATCCTGATTTAAATACTAATCTCCCAGCCAATGGTGAGCCGCCACGTAATACTGTCCAAAACAGCGACTGTACGGGGCGCACTCATCACGCCTTTTGAACTGCCGAATGTGAAGAGGCGCGGGTCGAGATATTAATATTTAAAGAATAACGAAGATAAAAGTATAATTTAAATATACGTTATTAGGTTTTAAGCGTGATTGATCCATACACTAAGGCAAACTTCGGTCCCCTGGACTCTCACTACCTACAGGTACGGTCCCTTGTTCTCATGAATGTGCAAACATCATGTGATCGGCCTTGTATCACCTCTGCGATTGGCAATCAAGCCCGAGGGGCTAGTGATGAGAACTCTAGGACCGGGTACCTTGTGATGGGTAAGGCCCAACAACGATTGGGCCAATTCAAATGGCGAAAATGAATCCCTACAGCCCACTTACACCTCTAAGGAAGAGCGGCCCGATGTTCAACTAGAGGACCGAAGCTGACCTTGACGAAATAAAGCGTTTTCTGCCAGCTGGCACCTGGGTTCGGTCCGAGCAGTTACAGAACGGTTACAACTCACGTTTTCTACGCTTCGGGCCTTCCCACGTTTACCACGCTTCGGGCCCGATCACGCAGACCACGCCTCGGTCCCAACCTCGTTTTGCATCCCGCGATAACAACCTCTAACAAACCTGTCAGAGGCGGTTACGGAGCGTGATTTACACACGCTGTGAACTCTATAAATACAGGGCAAGACGATGGATATAGCAGGACCCTTTGGACGCGGAAGAACATGCTTTTACCCTGCCGGAATTCTTACCGCTTTCTTTACCTTTTCATTTTCATTAGCCTCTCTTGTATTGACTATGAGTTATTTCATTAGTGAACAGGCTAAGAGCATAATCTGCTCTTAGTCGAGTGGTTTTCACCCCAATTCCTGAGGTTTCCACTATACATCGCTGTGCATTTATTTATTTCCAGCTTTTGATTGTCTTCCACGTCTAAAACAAATCAAACCGAGTTCGTTTGTTGAACGAACCAGACGACTATTGGTACCCCCTAAAAAGGGACAACAACACCTATAAACAGTCATAAGTGTTTTTACTTACACAGAAATATAGTGTTGTATATATCGTTTTATGATGAGTATCCATACCTTGTGTAGAGTCTGTCACATCCTATTTTTTCATTTAATTATATAAAAATAAAATGCAAAAATATAATATGTTCAACAATATCCTTAATTTTTATTTAATGGAATGAAAAAATAGAAACATAAATTGTACAAAACATAGTGATAATCTCATATGTTTTCAATCCATTAATAACCAACTACCAAACTTAAATTATAATGTAGGGCATGCATGATGTTACAAAATGATAGAGAGGAGCAGTAGACAGATAACGGGTCATCACCTCAACATCCAAGCCCAAGAAACATCATCCATCTTTGAGTTAGATTTAGCATCGACCCTGAGGCCTACGGGCTCTTAAAACCCATCCTTTTATTACAATTACATTATGACCATTACTCTACTTACTTTAAGTACACATAGTATAACTTTGTACGATCATCTTTTGACAATTGAAATTCCAATTCTGTTCTCTCCTCTGATTCCGCCTTTCTCACCTCCTTACTCTCTTCTTCTCCAATCATCCTCCCATTCTCCTTCATGGGGTGACTCTGGAACGTAACACATGATGAATGCTTGAACCATGGCTGCCTGCCTTAGACATGGTCATGTCTTGAATCGCAACTATACATTGGTTCACATTGCATCTTGGACCTTATTGGTTTATCTGGTTTAATGTATAGTACGTAGGACATTGCGATGTTATTTCAACCACCACCCACATATGGCTAAATTTCTATTGTCGGACATATTTTTGTTTATTACTAAATTTCTATTACAAGCAACACTAGACATATTTTTCAAGTCTTTCATTGCATAATATTTATTTCATATGCTTTTCATTATAGAGAAATGCTGCAAATTCAAGCATTTCGGTTAAGATCGAGATTTTTCATAAATATCAACTAATAAGGTTTATGTTAGCCGAGAATCAAGGAATCATCCTTGATTCCCTCAATTACCAAAGTTGAAAGCTAATGCTTTCACATCCTTGAAAATAATCATTGCAATAATTTCCAAAATTGATTACACAAATTGATTTATTCCTAGAATAGAATAAATTGACTCATATAAATTGATGTTTTTGTAAATGTATTCAACATCGAGAAATAACAGAATTCTTCATTCTTCTTTTTACTTTTCTCATTTTATCATGGTATCGGAGCCAAATATTTCACTGTGTCGTAATAAGCAGTGTGCGACAAACCTCCACCGGATCGGCGGTAATCAAAATCGGATTTGACATTAGTTCACCGGTGAATTTTCCCACCCTCCGAAAACCAACAATGAACGATGTAACTATGGGGTCAAAAACTCCTAATAGTTCGTCGACATCCATTTCCTCTACAATTTCTTCCGCTGCGTTTTCTGGAAACTCCTACCCATGTGAATTGCCTGGGGATATTTATGTAACTATGATATCCCCTGTAATAGCCGAGGAAAAAGGTATGTCGAAACAAATAGTAGGGAATGTAACAGTAAAGTCTAGACGAGAGATAATGAGAGATACGGGAACGAAAGAACTTAAAAGGGAACGAAGAATAGAAATGTAAAGTAAAAGATAAAAGAGGGGTCAAAAGTAAAGGAAGGAGGGGTCAAAGTGTGAATTAGAAAAGTTAGGATGTCTATAAATAGGAGTGAGGAGGCCCAAAAACGGGTTAATCATCATTAAGACCCGAAAATTCGAAAATTCCCTCAAAGAAGGAAAATTATCGTGAAAATCTCCAAGGATCAAAATTATCGCGAAAAAGTTGAAGGCAAGAATTGTCGCGAAAATTTTGAAGAACAAAAATTGTCGCGAAAATTTACGAAGGCAAAATTGTCGCGGATTTCCAGTAAGGCATAAATTATCGCGGATTTCATCCCAGTGCAATATTGTCGCGAATTTTAATCCTAGGGTATTATTATCGCGAATTTCAGGGCAGAAGTAGAATTGTCGCGAAAATACTAAGTTCGAGTGTTTTCGTTACGTCCCGAAGTCGGATCGTGGGAGGAAAAGTACACGTGAGGTCTACGGTAACCACATAGTCAGCAATAAGATGATAACGTCAGAATTCGAATAATTAAGACCTGTTATGAAATGCAGGGGAAGCACGGGAAGATTATAACACGCTAAAGCAAACGGTAAGCGGAGTGAACACAATATAGTAAGGGAAGGTTCAGACTTAAGGAATGGGATTGGGTTAATAAAGAAGGAAGAAATGATACGAATGAACGAGATAAATGATAATAAGACTCGGGGTGAGGAAGGATGGACCGTCCGACCGAACCCGGCATCGTGCCTAGTACACGATTCGCCAAAGGAAGGGCATGCCTGATGAAGGGAACGATAAGTTCCAAAGAGGAAATGATACGTACGAAGAGGGCGGAACGGATCCGGGTGGAAAAATGGGTAGCGCCTAAGTACCCCCCCGGGGAAGGGATGAATATGGCCCGTCGAGTCATCCAACAGCTAACGGTTGGCTTGGGCGGGACATGCACCGAGCATGTTAATCTCGGCAACAGAAAAGTTAATGAATGATGGAAATGATAAGGGTAAAAGAAGAGGTAGGTAAGAAAACGGTTAAGTGAAATGGTTCATGTGTGTGTGTATGATGTAACTAAGAAGTAAGAAAGATAATGTGTAGTGTGTGTGAAGTTTCCTTTAATAGATTGTGACCGCTTTACAGATTTTGTAGGTGACGCAGGTGAGATATGATAGTGACGGGGAAGGAGGTCGTCGGTTGTCCGGTGATAGAGTCCGGTCCTTCGGAGAACACTCTAAATTATGCAGTCGTACTTTAATGTTTTGAACTATGTTTTAAATTTGCTTCCGAATATTTCCGTTTTAATTATCATGTTTTAACAAAACTACTAGGCCCAAATTAGGGTCGTTACATCCCCGGGGCTCGTCTGACGTGGTTAAATGATATTTTTGATTTTCTATTATGTTTATTGAGTAATGTGATTTCGGGGGTAATCTCATAATTTGGGCATGCCGAGCCCACGTATGAGGATTCCGATAGTGTTTTGAGCCGTTTTGGATGATTTCGGTCGAAAATGATCCTAAGGGTATTTTCGTAATTTGGCACTCGGAGAGCTCTTTGGCGACCATATGCGATATTTTTGGCTATCTCCTAAGCATTCGGAGACGATGAACTAGTGAAGAGTATTCTCGGGTATTTTCTCGACATTTTGTGCTACGAGTGTTCGACCGGGTATTTTCTCGACATTCCAGAACGCTGTGACACTTATTCTAGTTTAATTGGACATTTTCTAAGTAAACTGGGCTAAATTGACTAAGATTGGGTTTTTGGAGCCTAAGTTGATATATTGGGCCAAGTTTTTCTATAAATACAAGATTTCAGGCTCCAAAAAAGGGTTCAGACTCTTGACACACTTCCCAAAGTCCCGGGACTTGCGACTTTTTGTACCAAAAGTCGTGAGAGCCTTCACTCAGCCCCATGACTCGCGACATTGTGAGCAAAAAGTCGCGAGAACAAGTACTCATGCCCGTAGTAGCGAGATTTCGTCGCCTGGCCTCCCGACTCGGGGGTTTTTGTCACCCTGACCCCCGACTCGTGGCTTTTCATCATTTGAACCCCATGGAGTCGCGACTCTTTGTTGCATCCGCGAGTTTTTGGCAAAAACTCGTGAGAGCTTCTCCCATTCGCGAGTTTTTGTCACCTCGGGCGCGACGGAGTGCATTCGATCGTTTTTTGTACCGTTTTCATTCGGATTATTATTATCTCTTGATTGTACTTGTATCCTTTGATTATCATAGTGAAAACCAAGGTAGAGCTTCGCTCTCCCGAGGACGTAAGCTCACATATTGTGGGCCCAACCTCGTATATC
Organism: Utricularia reniformis; assembly: GCA_009725065.1. NCBI lineage: Eukaryota > Viridiplantae > Streptophyta > Magnoliopsida > Lamiales > Lentibulariaceae > Utricularia > Utricularia reniformis. The sequence continues at coordinate 517,156 of RWGZ01001303.1, read as the reverse complement.
GCTCGTGTCCCAACAATAATTGAATTCAAAATTATATAAGAAATTGACATACTCTAGAATATTTTTAGACCAAATCACCATGTGGAACTACGGGAGCCAAAATTCACATCGACTTCAAAACCAGATCCCACACTGGGTCTATCAATAGATCAATCAACATTTTTGATAGATTTCATCGTTAAAGGAGCGAATACGTGTGATGTGAAATCACCCTATTGTATGTCATCTTTTACATCATGGATAATAAATTCTAGTGCAAATCAGCATATGATAGGATGCTTGCATATGTTATCCAATGTATCGATTATACCGATATGCACTATTGATCTTCCGGACGGACGACAATCGCATGCAGATCATTCTGGTAGTGTTGTGTTGAGTGAGCAGTTGACCATGTACAATGTTCTGTTCGTTCCTGGATTGAAATACAATCTACTATCAGTCTCACAACTTCTTTAGCAGAATTCATATATTCTAACTTTTGTAGATGATCTTTGTAATTTACAAGATCGAACTACAAGGATTCTGATTGGACTAGGTAAACAAATCGATGGGGCTTATTATCTTATGACACCACCAAACCATTCTGCAAATCATGTTGGCGTCAAGAATGAAGATCGCATGTTGTGGCACTCTCGACTGGGGCATCCTTCTCATTTTGTTATCAACAAATTATTTTCTAATCACTCCAAAGATGTTTTATCAAATTGTCGTTTTGACGGATGTTCTGTTTGTTTCCGTGCCAAGCAAATACGTGATCCTTTTCATAATAGCCTCTCTCTTATTTCTACTAGATTCAATCTAATTCATACCGATATTTGGGGTCCTTATAGTGTCTCTTCCATTTTTGGTGCCTATTATTTTCTCACCTTAGTTGATGATTACTCTCGCTCGGTTTGGATATATCTCATGGCCACGAAACGTGAGGTACAAGACCGAATAAGTCACTTTGTGCCATGGTCTCAACTCAATATCAGACTATTCCAAAATTTTTTCAAACATACAATGGGAGGAAATTCTTGGCCCTTCGACCATTCTTTCTCTCATCAAGAATCAATCATAAAATCTCAAACGTTTACACTCCTCAACAAAATGGGTGGGTAGAACGTAAACATCATCACATTCTTAATGTTGCTCGAGCACTATTGTTCTAAAGCAACCTACCTATTCTCTTTTGAGGGGAATGCATCCTAACAGTGGGATATCTCATCAATCGAACTCCTACAACCTTATTTGGTGGTCAAACTCCATTTGAGAGACTTACTAGCCGAACTCCATCGTTCACTCACTTACGAGTTTTGGGTTGTCTTTGCTTTGCATACCGTCATAGCCGATATCGTGATAAGTTTTCTTAGCGTAGCCGACGGTGTGTATTCCTTGGTTATCCATCTTCTCATAAGGGTTGGAAAGTTTATGACTTGGAATCCTCGGAAATTTTTGTCACTCGAGATGTGACGTTCATTGAGAATCAATTTCCTTTTGATAAGTCTCTATCTGAATCTATTCTTCCTGAACCAAAGGTTTCTGCTTTTTGCAAGATCACCCATATCTCACCTGTTAGGTGTGAGGGAGAGCCTAGATATATCTCTTCCCATGATCCTATCCCGAGCAAAGAGACATCCATCTCCATCTTTTCCTATGATCCTATCATGGGTGAAGAACTTGTATCTTCACCAATATCTACAACACTAAATCTTTCAATGCCACCTTTACTTCGAGAAACACCTTATGAACCTGAATCTACTCATGGGTCACCTTCTTTTGTTCATTCCAATGACGTTCAAGTCGAGACCATGCCACAAGTTACTTCAACATTGAAGGCAACAGATCATCTTGGTCGCTGTCATCGAATTAAACAACGTCCACCGAAGTTGAAGGATTATGTTTGTGGGCATGCTCATACTACTATTTCAAAGGGATTTGGTAACATGTCCAAGTGTTATGATCCCATCAATTTTTCTACCATAGCTTCCTCTAACGAGTCCTCTGGTACGTGTCTATATCATCTAAACATATATTTGAACTATGATGTTTTTAGTATAGGACATCGACACTTTCTAGCTGCGATTTCTTCAGAGCCAGTTGAGCCAAAAAGATATTCTGATACTCTTAAAAATTCCTTATGACAAGATGCGAAGAAGGCTGAGTTAGAGGCACTTGAAAAGAATCGCACTTGGACTTTGCAAATGTTGCCCAATGGAAAGCGTGCTTTAGAATGCAAATGGGTATATCGCATCAGACGCAAGGCTGATGATTCTATCGAACGCTATAAAGCAAGATTTGTCATTTTGGGGAATACACAACAAAAGGAAGTGGATTTTAATGAGACATATGCACCAGTCGCTAAAATGGTAACTGTTCGAACCCTACTTGTTGTCGCAATCTCCAAAAATTGGGAAATTCATCAAATGAACGTTAATAATGCATTTCTTCATGGTGATTTGAATGAAGAAGTGTATATGAAACTACCTCCTGGTTTTACAACCACCGATGATAAGCAAGTGTGCAAGTTACGAAAGTCTCTATATGGCCTTAAACAGGCCCTCGGTGTTGGTTCTCAAAACTATCCGAAGAACTTATTGAACTTGGATTCTCACAATCGCTGTCAGATTATTCATTGTTTACTTATTCTCAAGATTCTGTGGAACTTCAGGTCCTCATTTATGTTGATGATCTAATTATTGTTGGAAACAGACATCGAGTCGTGCACCACTTCAAAGAAAAATTAAGTGGTAAGTTTCATATGAAAGACTTGGGGAAGTTCAAATACTTTCTTGGAGTAGAGGTAGCTCGCAATCTCACAGGTTTATATCTCAATAAACGGAAATATACATTGGATATTATCTTTGAAGCTGGTCTTATGGGAGCCAAGCCAGCCACAACACCATTAAAACAAAACCATCAGCTAGCGGCATCATCCAATACATTATTGAATGATCCTGAAAAGTATCGTCGATTGGTTGGAAGATTGATATACTTAACATTTACGAGACCAGAAATAAGCTATGCAATCCACATCTTAGCTCAATTCATGCAAACACCAAGACTTGATCATTGGAATGCAGCTATGCGCGTAGTACGGTATTTGAAGGGAGCTCCGGGACAAGGAATCTTACTATGATCAGATTAAAATTTACAAGTTTATAGTTTTTGTGACTCTGATTGGGCAAGCTATCCTTTGACAAGAAAATATGTTACGAGATATTTCATATTTCTCGGATCCTCTCCTATCTCGTGGAAAACAAAGAAGCAAAAGACTATCTCCAAGCCATCTGCTGAAGCCGAATATCGTGCTATGGCATCAGTCTGCTGTGAACTCCGTTGGTTGAAATAACTCTTGATAGACTTGGGTATTCAGCTATCATCACCAATGCAACTATTTTGTGATAGTCAAGCTGCCATCCACATTGCGACGAATCCGGTGTTCCATGAACGAGCCAAACATATTGATGTTGATTATCATTTTGTCCGCAATCTAGTATCCGACAAAGAAGTTGTTTTTAAGCATGTGAATACAAAATTTCAGTTGGCCCATATGATGACTAAGAGCCTTGGAGGTGCAACATTTAAACATCTAATACACAATTCGGGCATTCGTGATCTTTATGCTCCGAATTGAGAGGGAGTGTTAGCCGAGAATCAAGGAATCATCCTTGATTCCCTCAATTACCAAAGTTGAAGGCATTAATCTTGGAAATAATCATTGTAATAATTTCCAAGATTGATTACACAAATTGATTTATTTGTATAATAGAATAAATTGACTCCTATAAATTGATGTCTTTGTAAATGTATTCAACATCGAGAAATAACAGAATTCATCATTCTTCTTTTTACTCTTCTCATTTTATCAGTTTGACTTAAATTGAATCGAATTTTGGATACTCGACTAAAGATATATATTATCAAATATTTTTTAGTATATTTTATGAATTTACATATTTATTTATGAACAAAACATTAAACTATTATGGTTATGAAAAATATAGAAATTTTAAAACTTAATGTATGATAATGCATCATACCATCATTGATACAACCAAGTAATATTGGTGTGTTAAATTGGACGATGCGCAAATTTGGTCATCGTAATTTTTTATTTTGGCAATTTTGGTCCTCATACTTTGACAATTATGGCAAATTAAATCTTTTAATTTTATGTGTGGCAAAATTAGTTATCCTAATTTCTTATATTTGGCAAAATAGATCCTCAAGTTGTATGTATGTGGCAAAATTGGTCCCTATAATTTTGAGAAATTGGCAAAATGGATCCTTCGAAACCCTAACTCCGTAAGTTTCAGCCGTTAGCTTCTATTTTCTTCTCCGTAATCTACGGGGACATAGTTTTGTTCGATTTAATTTAGATGACTATATATGAACTTTGAGGCAAATTTTGCCAAATTTCAAAAAATACAGGGACTGAAAACGTCATATATAAACTTCGAGAACTTAATTTGCCACAACCATCAAACTACGAGGATCAATGTCGCAATTTTCTCAATTATTTTTATATTAAAGTATAACATATTTTTTGTGTTACAAAAGAAAATTTTCAATATTAAGATATACTCATGAAAATACAAAGAAAAATGAAACTATTTAAATATTTTCATGTTTTCAGATTTTATTTACAATTATAATTTTTAAATCGGTGTATCCAAAATATTGGTTGTAGAGATCGATGATGCCCATACATTAATATGAAAATCCCACTCTTTTATTTACAGACTCAATATATCAATTTATGGATGAATAATAGTAAAAAATAAGGTAAATGTTAAATATCATTAATCTGTAATCTACATAATTGTATTTTATTTAAATTAAATAATCATAAGAATGATAAACATAAGATAAAAAAATCAAACCCTAGAAAAATTAATCATTCATCGTCTACACTCTACATAAATAAAAACCATCATATCAAACCAAATCACGATAAAGATCTATATCAATTGCTATTTATTTTATATACTAGACAAAATAGTATAAAAAATTTATGATATATATTAAATTTAAAACATTGCGTTATAGCTAAAAGAGTGTAAATGTCATGAACACTTTCAAGGTAAAGAAAGGAACAAAGGAATGGTTACAACCCCAGTCCCCAGTAGTTATTTCATGCTCACAAACTGCAAGTCAGTCTTCCTCATCTAATGATAAACATGCTAATTCGAATTCAGGTTCATCTAACGAAAGACATGCAGTTTTCAAAATACCGATACCATCCAACGACTCAAGACCATCACCTGAAACATCCCACATTTTTGAGTCCCCTTCAATATACTCTTTTGTCTTCCTTGATAAAAGACGAAGATTGGTATGGACATAGACCAAATCTTCGGCGTATTCTAAATATTCTCTTCGTGCTGTGTGTATAAAAGAATATGTACTCCAGTTTCGTTGACATGCGGAAGATGATGTATGTCCAAGTAACCTCAAGGACAATTGTTGAAGATTGGGAACCAAATATCCATGAATGTACCACCATTCTATTGGTGACAAAAACGTTCGATCTGTTAATGATTCTCGATCACCAAATTCTTGTAAGCATCCCATAAATTTTGTAAACTCTTGTTTCACCTCTGTACGGAGATTGTCCTTGAGAAAGTAGCGTTGTAGAAATTGTTGCCGTAGACTTGACACTGTAGGATCAGATTCAGGTGGTAAAAGATTGGGATGTTCTTCCATCCATTCACGTGTTGTACATCTGCAAACAATATATATGGAAATTTAGAATGCGATTAATCGTAAACTGTGATAAAATACATTTACAAACCTCGGATTGAGCGAATGAGCAACTGCATGCAACGGTGTGATACTTTCTGCCTGTCTCTGATTCAAAATTTTAGATACAGCATTCCACAAACTTGACTCATCTTCCCTTATTTTCATCTCATGGAAATATATAGTTTCCTTCACATTCATCATCATGGAATCCCACAGTACATAAACAAGATGAAGAGAAGGTTCATCGGTGTTACATGCTCTCATCATGTCATAAATTGGCCTCGTAAATGCGAGAATATAATCAATAGAACTCCATAGAGAATTATCCAACACTCTTGCTTTAACCAATGCTCCATCGTTTTTCTCATCACACCATGAAGACCATTGATCATCGATAACCATGCTTCTCAATGCATCACTGAGCGATTTAAATCGTTTCAATGCAACAAAGGCTGATGCAAATCTGGTCTCCGCAATAAAAAAAACCTTCAGAACAGGGAAGTTATTGAATATTTCCAACATTCTCGAATGATTTATAATGAATTTTTTTATCGTTGTGACAGTTGTCATCATGTCGCTGATCCAATAACATTCTTTAAATGCACCTTCATCTGATTCCTTGGCTGCAAAAATACTTTTTAAAGCAAGATCGAGTGTATGCACCACACATGGAGTCCAAAATATCTGCATGTGAAGCACATGATGTTAGAATTCCATTCAAAAGGTACAATATAATGTAATAAAAAATAGTGAAACATGCCCTTCTACCCGGGGAAATGCATCCTCGATGACTTGGACAGATCTTTTGCAAATTGAATCATTGTCAGTAATAATTTGAATGACATTAGAAAATCCAACACTATGAATTACTTCTTTCGTCAACTGAGAAATAAGCATATCATCTTTAGTAGCTTCCTTGCAAATGACAGATCGCAAGAACATCGTTCCACTATCATTCGTTGCCATAAAGTTAATCAAAGGACATCTCTGTGGATCAGTCCAACCATCAGCCACAATGGTCACACCTTTTTTCTCCCATGTACATTTTATTGGCTCCAATAAATTTCCTATGCGTACCTTTTCTTTCTTCAGCAATGTTGTTTTCAAAGCAATATAATTTGGTGGAGTATATCCTACAATTAAAAGCACAAAAGGCTGAAACAGTTATAATAGAGAAGCAAAATCTAAATAAACACACATGTAGTGCAAATGTACCTGGAAACCTTTTCGAAGCAAGAAAAGACATTGCGTCTTTGTATTCTTCACACCGTGCAAAATTGAAAGGAAGGCCACCAGAGTAAAACATCCGTGCTAACTCCATATCCAGTTCCTCTCTATTTCGTGTACTTTCAAACATCTCGTCTATCGTTAGTTGATTACTAACTTTTCTTTTTTTATATTCAGAACCTTGTCTTTCAGGGGAAGATAATCTCATGGCTACAGGTGCTATGAATGGGGTGCATGTAGGAGAAGAGGAAGCTTGACTAGAATTGGGTGCTGGCAAAGGGACTAAATCCCGTGTCACATTTTCCATTCTTTTTGACGCTTCTTCCTCTAGTCTCTGGAGCTCTGCTATTTCTGATACATTAACACTTGAACAAGGTCTTATTCCTTTTCCACTTATCCGTAACAAGTGTGCTTTAACTCTTGAATAAGATCCCATATACTTCATTTGACAATAATTGCATATGAATGATACATTTCCACCTCTTGCACATTTTCCTATCTTCGTAACATAATTCCATAGAGGCCGATTTCCTTGTGATGAATTTACATCAGGCTCCATATCTTTCAGATTAGAAGCAGTTGATCTTCATTATGTAATGAAATGTTTTTAAGAAATGAGCTACAAATCATTAGGAGGATATCAATCAAAAATCTTGTAAATAACATAGTGATAATATTGAAAATCAAAAGAAGCATAAAAATGAAAATTATCAATACAAAAAAGTGATATCATCTCAAGAAGATACAAATAAGTTATATTTCCTTACTACAGTCTTCACTTTATACATCACCACAAAGAGAACTGCCTAAATATTAATAATAAATAAATCCTTACACCACTACCACATCTACCATTTTTCGGATTACTGAGATTGCTTAATGTTGATCATGGTTTCAAAAATAAATCTTAAAATATACACAACTCCTAGCGCCACTACAATTTATATCATTTTGGATTTACCGCGAGAAATAAACTCTGATCAATGTTCAAAAAACCAACTTTTTATAGCTACCAGATGAATACGCAATAGGAAAGGAAATCAATAATCTGATAGATTGTGAATCTCACCAAAACTCTAGATAAAAAATTGCGTACAAATGAAATGGGTAGTCATATTACAAGGAAAGCGAGAATAAAACTAACATCATGAACAAATAATGTTTTTTCTCAGAGAACTTAACAAACATTTAGCAGCAAACACAGTTAAAAATAACCACAATGCATTACTGCGTGAAAAAAATCATGGTTACTTATAAAAGAGCCACACCAATATATTGTCAGTGTTACCCAGTATTTACAGAGAGGGAATGAGTCAAGTTTCCACAGACATCAACAGATCTACTTCTCAGTTCTCATCCTCAAATCTTGGGGATTTTCCTATTTTGACGATAATTTGACAGAAATCGATCACACATTAATCGAGAGGAATGAAATAGAAACTAAGGAATTCCACTTCGATGACGAAATGAAGTAAAGTCTGAAATTCAAGAACATATAACACCTTCGGGCGGCGGCCCGATATCCACGTCGGCGCCCGAGACCTGTGGATTCATGATGCCAATGTATTGTTTGGTAGGATGTTAGACACGCATTACCGCGACATTTAAAAATATACAAAATCGGAACCGACACACAGTCTTCTAAAATGTCTAATACAAGAGGCTACACATAATATTTAAAATAAAAATTCAATTAAATTAAATTCATGAATTTAGTAAAATAAAAAAATATCAAAATATTTCAAAAGTAAATTTGTTCATTAAAGTAAAAGTATATAAATCTTCTAAGAGTCCATTTCAATTTCATCATCATCGAAATTCAACTCTTGAAGCAAAAAAATTTCGAAATCCGGTTCATCCAAAGATAAATTTATCATTTTAAGAACACTAACATCATCACTTGCATTAATGTTATCACCTTCAATATTTCATATTTTTGTCTCTCCTTGAACGTACTATTCTTTATTTCTTGAAAGTACACGTAAATTAGTATAAATGTATACCAATTTTTCAGCAGGCTTTGGATGTAATGAACTTCTTCGTGATGAGTAGATCAAAGAATATGTACTCCAATTTCTTTCTGAGCATGATGAATAAGAAACATGCCTTAATAATCTCAAAGCCATAGCTTGGAAATGAGGAGCATAAGCACCGTAAGTGTAATCACCGTAAACCAGGCCTTAACAAGATCTATGCGCAAGCGAAATGAAAATAAGCATTTAAATTAAAACATCATTTGACACCGGGGAATATCATCGTTTTTCAAAATACAACTAGCTAATTACAAACCAAACGAAATCAAAAGGGTGACTCGTACAGTTGACGATCGACGACCTTAGTTCCGATGCCACCTAAGCCTCCGGTCCTCCCCCTACAAAATCTGTAAAACGGTCATAGTCTATTAAAGAAAACTCCTGTATAATAAATTAATTAGCAAGATTTTATCCCTTTCACTTTCCTTCTTTTATCTTACTTATTCTCTTATCCTTTCTTCTCTTTTTATACTCCCTCTCCCTAGTCTTTCTGGTTTTCTACTGTGCTCGGTTTTTACATGCCCGACAACATGTCTCGCCCAAACCAACCGTTAGCTGTTAGTTGGCTCGACGAGAATATATGCTTTCCTTCCCCGGACAGGGCCCGAGCGCTACCCCGTTCCTATCCGGTTCCGTTCGGCTCTGTAATGCGCACAATTCTGTTCCGGAGAACTCATGTATCCCTTCCTCGGACATGCCCTACCTGTGGCTGACCGTGCTCATGAACACGATGCCGGGTTTGGTGTTCCCACCTCGCCCCGAGATTTCTGTTTTTNTCTGATCTTTTCGTTTAGTCCCTCCGTGAAACGATGCATCTTTTCTTGTTCACTCCCCATAACCTCGGGGGCGTATCTTCCCAATTCGACAAACTCCTGCATATAGTCCATTACCGTACGATTTCCTTGGGTCAGCCTGTCAAACTCTGCTCTCTTGTCCTTTTTAATCCCTTGGGAATATAATAGTCCATGAATGCCTCCCTAAACTTCGTCCATGGAATCGGGCCTCCCTTCAGCAAGGATGCCGATACACTTCCCCACCAGCGGGCGGTACTCCCGTCGAACCATAATGGTGCCAGTCCCGATCTCATCTCAACCGGTGCCTCCACCAAGTCGAATTTTTCTTCCAGTCGGATCATCCATGCTTCCGCATCCTCCGCCTTACCCCCCGAGAAGCTGGTCATTCCCGCTTTCTTCAATGCTTCGTTGTAGTACATGCGACCTTTCTCCCTTGCGTATCCCCGGGTGTCGTCTATATTGCCCGTCCCCCTTCCCTGGCCTTGCATCACTGTATTCACCAACGTTGTAGCCATGGTTTGGAATATGTCTCTCAATTTGTCTTGGCTGATGGTAGTAGGGGTGCTTGAGTCCATGATTGGGGTTTCAAGCGTCGGTGCTTGCTCTGACCCTTCACTTTGTGTCCCCTGGTTGCTTCGTGCTCTTGTTCTTGGTGCCATCCTGAAAATTGCCTATTAGTTCCATACCCCTCTATTAATGCTCTTCTACTACTAGTTATTTTTCTACTGCCTATGGTCGATCGTCCTCTAACGACTTAGGTCACGTTCCTATGTTAGCTTCGGATCGTCTCAACACCTATATAGTGTCGAGAAATGGCTCCGATACCATTTGTAACGACCCGTCTTTCCGCTTGCACGATATTGTCCGCTTTGGACTAGGCTGACCCTAATGACACCCACCTAGTCCTCACGGTTTTACTTTTTCCCTAGCACCCACACTTTCCAGTGGGTCACCCATCCCTAAATTGCTCCAGGGTGAGCACGCTTAACTTTCCAGTTCTAACGTTCCGCTTGCCACTTTGCTAGGGAAAAGGCCTCGTGCAATGGGAGACGAATCATTATACTTAACATACGATCGTTCCCCGTCTATAGCCGATGTAGGGATTCGCCTAAGGTGCCCTCTCTCTCGCACCCCATAGGGGACCTCACATTCACCCCTCCTTATGGACTCAGTGTAATAGCCGAGAAAAAAGGTATGTTGAAACAAATAGTAGGGAATGTAATGGTAAAGTCTAGACGAGAGATAATGAGAGATACGGGAACGAAAGAACGTAAAAGGGAACGAAGAATAGAAATGTAAAGTAAAAGATAAAAGAGGGGTCAAAAGTAAAGGAAGGAGGGGTCAAAGTGTGAATTAGAAAAGTTATGATGTCTATAAATAGGAGTGAGGAGGCCCAAAAACGGGTTAATCATCATTAAGACCCGAAAATCCGAAAATTCCCTCAAA